>RJVU01080244.1:305496-321797 GCA_003731715.1 Anabarilius grahami | reverse complement strand
TTTATTACACATGTATGATGACAGTGACAGATCTGTAATTCATAATTTGAGGGGAAAAAGAGTGTAATTACAAGTCTTTCAGCCGTACCTCGTGCGTCTCTGTCATCGCCTCGCAGCGGGGCTAACAGAGAGGGTAATGCATAATGTGGCTCATATTCAGTGTTATAATGCCTCTAATTAAACAGAGTCACCCGCATGAGTCCTAGCTGAGAGCTCCTCATGCATATTCCCAGGTCTCCGGGATCAGGCCGCTGACATACCCACAGGTGATGGCAAAAATGTCATTGCAAATGTTACGGCTCTTTTTCGTCCATGTCTGTGTAGGGGTCACTTCCACTGAAGCCCCCGACACGTTGGAAAGCGTACCGAGGCCCAGGGGCACAAACACAGCATTAAACTGAGGTCTCTCTCACTCTCTCTCTCTCTCCCTTTCCCTCCCCTCCTCCTCTTTTCATTCTTCCTCCGGTCTGTGTGTCGAGGGGGGAAAACGGTCAAATGAAAGTGTAGGGCCCTGAGTTTACCCTTTCATGTCGAGCACTTTTACTGTGTAACTATTGATTTTTCTCCTTTGTAATTTTTTTTTAATCTGAAGATATAAGGCGGGCAGAAAAGCCAGGCTGGTGAGGTTCAAACGGGAACACTTTAAGAGTCCTCTGATTCCACCGAGGCAACACACACACACACACACTCACAAAGAGTATACATGCTCTATTCTCCCTCTCTCTCCCTCACTCTCTCTCTCTCTCTCTCAGACAGCTTTTGACACCTTCTCCAGGGCCAGCTTTGTTCGATATCCAGGCAGACCGGATGGCTGAGAGGAAAGTGTTTTTAAAAAAAGGAACATGGCTCGCAACAAAAGCTAAGAGCCTTTGCTGGTCGCAACAACAGCACTACTGCAGCAATCTGCCCGGAATTCAACTCATCTGAGCGCTTTTAAACCTCTCATCATCTACTCTAGGTGAACCTAAAACAATACACGCACTCCGCCAAATAAAGACATGACACCCATCCTCTGACTCAATTGAGCAGAGCTACTTTTCAATATCGGTAACAGACAGAGGCCTGGAGACAAACGGTTTTGTATTGTTCCTTTGTGTTTTTTTTGGTATATTTCGGTAATGAGCGAAACGGAACCAGAGCCGTGTGGTTAACTGCGGCGGTCTTCATTATTGGCTTCTGGCAGATAATTTTCCACATGGCAGCTATCTAAATGACACAGGCTGAGATAAGTGCTCTAATGCACAGGGATTTTCCCCAACTACAGCGTATCGCCATCCATTGGGCTGTAGTACAGTAGATAATGTGAGGGTATTTCACTTCTAATAATAGCCTGCTTGGTCTCCCCTGCGTTTGTTAAATGTAGTTAACATGGAGAGTGAATTGTATGGCAGAATTGCATACAATGATCCCTGCTTATAAAGAAAAGGCGGGCACTGTTATTACTGAAAAGATGGAGGGAAAATAATAAGTCATCTACAGGATAAAATGTAACATCAATGATAAGCTTTATTGTGTTCCTGTGGCTCAGTGGTAGAGCATTGCCTTAGCAGCGCAAAAGGTTGTGGGTTCGATTCCCAGGGAACACATGTTAGGTAAAAAATGTTAGCCTGAATGCACTGTAAGTCGCTTTGGATAAAAGCGTCTGCTAAATGCGTAAATGTAAATAAGCTGCTCTTCATTCAGATCCATTATGTCTACACATGCTGCAGTTTAACGAAGACCCCCGTTTCACCTAAAGAGTTTATAATAACTGGAGAAAGTTAACAGCTAGCACTTTCATTCATCTCAATTCCATCTGCTTGGATGGCTTGTCACAAGCAGACAACCTGCTTCCTGACACCTTTGCTCATAGGCACTCATATATGATCATTTATTTTGGTAACACTTTATTTTAAGGTGACGAAGTTAGACTTAGTTTTTTTTTTTTTTGAAGTCACATATACATATATACATGATGCTGAAAACAGATTGGCTACAAGAACACACTTCCAAGCATTTTGCTGGTGACGTACAGATTTATGTGTTATTTATGTGGAAACATTACAATTTTTTTTACGTTTTTGAAAGAAGTCTCTTTCTTATGATCACCAAGGCCGCATTTATTTGATAAAAAATGCAGTAAAAACAGTAATATTGCAAAATATTATTACAAATTAAAAGAACCATTTTCTATATGAATATATTTTAAAATGTAATTTATTCCTGTGATGCAAAGCTGAATACTAAATCAGTTTTTGTCACAGTCAGTGTCACATGATCCTTCAGAAATCATTTTAATATGCTGATTTGCTACTAAAGAAACATTTCTTATTTTTATTATTATCAATGTTGAAAACAGTTGTGCTGCTTAACATATTTGTGGAAATGGTGATAGTTTTTTCAAGATTCTTTGGTGAATAGAAAATTCAGTGAACAGCATTTATTTGCATTTATTAAATGTATTTACTATGCATTTAATTAATGCATTTACTTAATAGAAATATTTTGTAACATTTTGTCTCTTTTGATCAATTTAATGCATCCTTGTTGAATAAAAGTATTAATTTCTCTCTCTTTTTTAATCTCATCACAAACATTTGAATGGTATCATTGATTTCGCAAAAATGTTAAGCAGCAAAAGCTGTTGCAAAAACTAATAATAATAAATGCAAATTAACATAGAAGGATCATGTGACACTGAAGACTGGCGTGATGATGCTGAAAATTCAGCTTTGATCACAGGAATAAATTACATTTTTAAATGTATTAAAATAGAAAACAATTATTTTAAATTATAATAATATTTCACAATATTACTGTTTTACTGTATTTTTGATTAAACAAAATGTAGCCTTGGTGAGCATTAGTGCATTACAAAAATTTTAATGTTTCCAAACTTTTCACAGGTACTGTATCCAAAGCCCGTTTTGAATCGCGCTAAATAGAGACAGTCATGCTGATAGACAAGCCTTGATCCCTTGGTTGTGAAAAATGGTAAAGAATAAAGGAAAAAAATTTAATTCGAGGATGAACTGTAACATCAGGGGGCATTTCTTTAATAGGGTGTCCTTCATTCAAAAGTGGCATATTCATTATACCTATATTTACTGCAGTCTAACGAAGGCCTCAGTTTCACCCCTGTCAGACATGCTGAGGCCACAGGAAGTGGAGCAGAGGGAATGTGGGGGAATTGTAGTTCTATCAGCTTGGGGTGAACTAGGGAGATAAGGCTCAGGGCTGGAAGTGACGGAAACAGAGCTGGGCTAAACGTCTGCTTCCTGACAGCAAAAGAGCAGGGGCGGCTGGACGTGGGCGATACCATTACAGCTCGGCTCTGCAGTCCTCTATTGAGACCACAAAGCACACACACGCACTTGCACATATATATTCACAAAGAGCAGGGACAGCTCTGAGGAATTTTTTGGACATTTTTTAGGTTATCAAGCTGGGAATCTTTCTGGTTCCTGCCATTCTTTGACTCATTCGGGCTCCCAGGGCATAGCTGGTGATCAGGTTACGGCACGCAAAAAAAAAAGCGCACGCATGCTCGCACACACATGCATTCACTCTCCCTCAAGCACACATTAAGCAAACACACCCTCTCTCCATATACATACACACCCTCTAAAACCATCCAACTTTAGTTTGTTTGTTATCTCTCTTTCACTCCTTAAATCTTAAAAAAAAAAAAAACGCTTGAGGAGGTCTTTATCTTTCCCCCTAAATCCCTTCAGCAGGTATCCATGTCAAAAGACTAGGGCTGGGCTCTGGGAGAGGATTGTTTAGTAAGGGTCAGTCCTGGGTCAAGCTTTCGGCCTGTTGTTAACACAGCCCTCCCCCTGGTGCTTTTTGCACCGGCCTCCATCTGCACACACCTTCGTCGACCGCCACTCCAAAACTCCAGCACCCCAGCAAATAATCCCTCACTGTGAGAAGTCTCTGGTGACAAATACAAAGGTCAAATAGCTTTAGCACACAGTGCAAGGGAAGCCAAATTCCCCAAATATGGAGCTTTGGTGGTGTTTGCTCGCATGAAATTGGCTTTCTGGGGTGTCTCCAAAAAGGCCTGGTAAATTCCTTCGCTCTTTGTTGGGCTTCATGCATTAAAGGTCTTTGCAGCTGAAGTTCTGACATGTCCAAATTGTATTATTTGGTGTCAAAGTGGTGGAAAATTCATTGTTATTTATCAGGGTAAATTAACATGTCAGGGAAAACAGCAATGGACATACTAAAAAAGCCTCTGGAAAATGTCAATAAATGTGAGGAGAAAGACATATGGAAGAAAAAACTGACAATCAGAGAGTACAGTTTGGTCTATCAGAGAGTACATTTTGACCTGCTCCCAAGCATCTCTTCGTCATATCTCTTCTGGACGGCTCACATGTCTTTGTAACAGTCCCAGGACCTCACACGCACTGTCCCAGTCACTATCGGCAGGAAAGTATTCCTCATGCAGTATTATCGGTAGGGCAGCATATGGCAAACTAGCAGCAGGCTACTCATCCTCATCCTCTTTGGAGGCTAAAATTAGCACAATACTGTTTGTGGCTTTAAGCTGGACTCAAACCCACTGTGATACCGCTAATAAAAAGACTGGCCTCCTGCTTAGAGAAAGAATGTACATCCCTACAGATCACAGGAGGATTATCCTGCTGGGATAATGTTTTTTCCTGCAATGGCTGCAGAAAGATTTATATTTTTAATCTAATTTTATTCGGAAACAATCTATCAGGCGCTCATCATGGTTGACTAAAATAGTTCCTACAGGTCAGTGGGGACATTGTAAAAGAGAATCGTCAACAAGAGATGTCTTTTTGGCAGAGGATAACCCAAAAAGAGATTGCTAATCTCTTTTCAAAGGCCTAAATAAACTAAGGCGAGTGCATGTGACAAAACCACACAAGAGCACCTGATTAATGAACAAAGAGTTAAAGCCTGTTTGTTTACTGTCACTCACTGTTCCTCAAACTCTCTTCCCAACATCCCCCTTTCTCCCTCCCTTCCTTTCCCTTCCTTTTTGCCTCCCCTCTCTGGCCTTCCTGCCCTTTTTATCAGGCGAGCCAAACGGTGATAGCATATCTCATTGGGTGATATCAGCTCTTTCCTAAAAACTTGGATACGGCGTATCTGATAGACGCCGGTGGGTTCGCACTGCTCCTCCCGGGCCGTGCTGAGTAATGTTCACTCAGGTCTTCTAAAGCAGACCTAATGCATTGTGACACATCAGTGATGAGCTGCTCTGATTTGTCAAATTCACATGAACCTCTACAGCACAGATCAGATGACGGGGCATGGCGTGGGGATTTTTCGAAAGGAGCCATGGGGTTTCCCAGCCATTAGGAGCAGATCAGGAAAAGCAACAGAAATTGTGCAAAAAAAAAACAAACAAAAAAACATGACCCCTTTCAGCAGTGACCCTGCCTCTGACGAATCAACTATGAATGAAGTGGAAAGCTGGAGTATTTATCCAAAAAAAGCACTTTCCCACTAACTACTTTAATAATCATTTATCAGTATTCTACTGATGACCAATAATTCTACAGTTGATCCAATCTTATGCAGTAATGTTGCTAACCAGAACATCAGAAAAGAGATGAAAGAATTTCAAGTTCTGAGAATGTACAAGCAGATGAGCGATGATGACAGTGAGTGGTTGTGAAGGGAATATTCAGCAAACACCAAAAATCTGGTTCTGGCAAGTAAAGGAGGACTGGTTTAGAAGGACTTCCTGTACACATGGAGACAGATGCAAAGTGTCTACATCATTAACACACCACAATTATAGCATTTGATCTAAATTTACGCCTGCTTCCCACTTAAACTGAGCATCACATAGCAAATGACTCCAACCCGAAACTCCTTCTGCCTGGGGCAAAACATCCTTAAAGTGTGGAATTTCTGCACTACCAGTGGTACCAAAGAGAATTGCAAAAATAATGATGAATTTCAAACACTCTTCCATTTCTCGAATAAACACCTCACACCATTGGTTGAGAAAATGTTGGGTTGCTTAATTTCAATTCTGTTTGGTACCACTAGAGGCACAACAATTACAAAAAAACCTTTACAACAAAAAAATTGATGCAACATTATCACATTAAACCAAGCTCAGAGAAAGAGTAGATAGAGGAAGAAAAAGATTTCACTGGCGCTATAGCCATCCATCTCCCAAGAGTTCACATGGTCAAGGGTGGGGGGATAAGAGAAGTACTTCAGCAGTAGTTAAATCCCAGAGCAAACAGAAGAGCAAACACAACAGTGTCACTTTATCATACCAGCTTTATGAGTATTATCTGCCCAGAGACAAGGTGCTCAATCAGGCTATGAAAGCTAGTTAAAGGCAATGATTAGGAAAGCAGAAGAAACAACTGATATATGGGGAAAGGAGGGGGGGAAGGTTGTTTGCTTGTACCTTTTCACTTTTCACTCTCCTTTTTCCCACATGACACAGGACATCAGCCTAATCCCAAAGGCAAACTGTCCCTTGGTGTGGGAACCAGTAGCGTTTCCCCTTTTTTTCACCATGGGACCGCTATGCGTACTTACAGTCTTATCAGGAGTGGGGTCATAAAGCCATTGGTGCTGATCGTTTTCGGAGAAACAAGTGTTAGATTGTTGGTTGTGCCATCACTACTCAGTGGGATCATAAACACGCCAGTGGTTCATATTCCCCTAGGTTCCCCACACTGTCCTTCCCCTAGGTAACCTAACAAAATTTGCAAGTGACTCCTGAGGACACGGATCCATATATGCCCCTCTATGACTTTGACATAATGGCAAAATTCAGCCATTTGTTGGCGCAATGTGAAATTCATGAGTGTGTCATACAAAGGGGTTTGTAAGAGAGAACATGATGTGTTGTGTGAAATAAAAACTGTTCTTTGATTTCATACTTCCTGTCAGTGCATTCCCAAACACTTACCTGCACTTACTGGAATTGGTACCTTGCTCTGTTTCCTGTGATCCCTTGCTTTCTCTATGCCTTTCCACTTCTTCCTTTCTTCCCTGCTCCTTCTGTGGGTGTGTATGATGTGATGTGTGATGTGATGTGAATGAGAGAGAAAAACAGCAGGGGCTGCTCGGGCCGCCCGGTGCCGGTCTTAGATCCCTGCACTATAAAAACCGCACACCTTTTATCAGCCATTATGCCTCTGATTTAACCAGATTACCCCACCAACGTGCTGCCACTGATACACGGGGAGAGCATAGAGCGTTCAGCCTCCCCCTCCTGCGTGCAGCACTTTTGCATGCACAGAGGAGAATCTAGTGAGGCAGGAACAACCGCTGACTGACTACACCTGAATGACAACATACAGCTCCTATTGCTCTTTGAAGCCCAACATTCGCAACACACCAGGCACGATTAAAGCAAAAAAACAAAGTCAAAGAGCAAGGGCATCCAGACAGCGAGCGAATGGCGAAGCGTCCTCCTAACAGCTCAAAGTGACTGAGCTAAACAAAGCCAGGACCCTGCTGTAAAATCAAAAAGGAAAGTGATCAGCATTGTAGTGCACTCAGCAATTGAGGAGAGCACTGAAAATAGCACATGAGAAATGCAAAGGCATGCAGGCAGCACTCAGAGACAGAAAGAAAGAGCGAGAGAGAAAGGGGCAGGGTTCTTCCAGTCTGCTGGACAATCGTTGCAATTAACGGGTGACTTTGACAAACACGTGAGGCGGGGGCTCGGTGGGCGGATCCAGCCTTAGAGGTTCGCTGGCATCCTGTCAGAGGCCGTGTCTGCTGGTCAGTCTCAGATGTCAGCCAATCGCAGAGCAGAGATGGTGGCCAGGAGCCAATGAGATCTCTCGCTCAGACTGACCTTCACACAGGCCGGTAGCAAACTGACCATTAAGTCAATGATGACAACAGCACTCACCACAATCAATCCAACAAAATAATGATTAGTTTGATGCATGAAGTTTAGCTGCAGCTTTTCTCGACACAAGTAATAGCACCAAACGAGTCCTTGAAACATTCACAGTACTGTTCATTGACCTGTATATATTGTTCAAGCACATTCCAAATTTTTCACACATCTTAGGCCGTTTCAGTGGGTTTTTACAGTACATTGAGCTGTTTACACCACAGCTGAATGGTCGCATTCGTCAATAGTCATTCCAGTAGAGTTTGGTCGAAGTAAATGAACTTCTTAACTCGCTTTGAGTAAGCTCTGACTGGCTCCCACAGTCTTACCGCAGTACAGTTTTGGAGTCCATGGCTCTGCATGTAAATTTATGCAGACAATAACAAGAGCCTCATAGGAACTATTTGACTTGGCACACATGGGGCCTTTCGCAAATGGGTCCTGGTAATTGCTGATACATATCTGACTCCTGTAGTCATCACCTTGTTCCCAGACCCTTTGATGAGGCAGAGAAACCCAAAGCCTTTCAAAACACTCAGCATGATCTCTGCGTATGTGAGAGCATGTCATTTTCCACGCGCCCTGCCCTTTTTTGGTAGGGGTTCATATCGCCTTCGTTCTCGCTGCAGCCCAAGGGTGTCTCTTTTAATCTGGGTGGGCGCTGGTCTTGCCAAGAGTCCAGAGCGAGCAATACTCAACAGTCCATAATAATGATTTGTTTTCTTTTTAGCCACTGAGGGTGGATGCTCAGAAAAGATGGCTTCAAGATACAGTTCCAGAAGATGTCCCCCGAGAGGGCAGCTGTTAAACAAAGGCGGGTGCATACGAGCACGCTACGCTAATAAACGGGGTCTAATTAGAGATGGGCAGGACTGAGTCTCTGCTGGACTCCCCTAAGAAAGTTTCTGTGAGGGAGGAGCGGGCTTTATTCTCCCGCCTTAGAGGGGGACACTTGCACTTTGAAGGGCACAAAATCATGAACAAGGAAAATGCTGTCCTCAGTCGTACTAAGATGCTATTTAGGTGCGGTATGGAAAACATGGTGTGGATGGCAACCACTAGAACCCTCAGCTATGGTGCCAATCTCTACGTTGATGGGTTACAGATGTACAATGTTATGCATGTGGGTACAGTTTGAAGGTTTGTTATGATGCTGTTATTGCATAGAAGCCATTCCCATTTCATTCACTCCAGTTTTAATTTCAAAGATGCAGGAAAAACGCAGTAGCAACATGATTCTTTTTTACAGTGATTTTATAGATATTTATAAGGTAGATAGCTTGTTAAAGCTAATTATAACTGTAAGCACATGGAAAGGAACAGTCTCCGAAAAAATAGTGAGCGAGGGGACCAGTTGGGGACATATTGGCATGAGTTTCTTGGCTAACAGCAGAATAATGGTTTTATTGGGATTATGAAGTCACTCCTTACAGAACATGCTAATGCGGTTAGCAGCACTGCTTTACACAATCAGCAATTAACCCACATTAACATAATACTTCCACTAAACCTCCACTGGCGTGAATAAGACCGAAGGGGCTGAAGCGCTAGGGTCATTTGTTCACGCTGAACAAACTCAGCATACATCCAGGTTCATAGCTCAGCCTCACAGCGGCCCTTCCTGCTAGCGCACGACACAACAAACACTCATCCAAAACACTGGGGTGAGGGAACATGAGGGGTGGAAGGAGGGGGGTGGACATTAAAAGCCTGGCGATAATTGGAAGTATGTGAAAAATGACGTGTCACTTTGGTCAATAAAGAGCAAAGGTCACCGTAAGCAGGAGCCCAAACTCGGCACAAAATGTGCTCATTAAGGCATCCAATCAGAGTGTGGCGAGCAACCGGCCATTAGTCATCGGCCATCTGACCGACTCGGCCAGGCCGGCCTCTCTCTTATTGCTCTCCCTCTCTGTGGAGGGGGAAAACCGGCGCTGGTATATAAATCGTTGCTCAGTCATCTGGAACATAATGTGGTCCTTTCTGCTCTCATCCTGCTTTGCCTGCTGGCTGTGCAGCCCTCAAACTGCTGCCTTGACATCCCTTTCAATAATAAATGAAGTTGCTTTTTGCCTACAGTTTGCTTGAAACCCTCCTCCACTCCTCCATTCGGCACCTCCTACGCCAGTTCTCATTGGCTGAACCCCACAACTAGCCAATCGCCATGGCGAACATCTGATGACTCTGTTTACGGTTTGAATTTACTGACATGACGAAGTGAGTGAGGCTGGCTTTCATTCCTTTGAGAGGGAAATCCTACCAAGATGATATCCAAGAGAAAATATCTCTTCTCTTTGAAAATTCAAAAACCTTGGACTGGAGTATAACAGAACATATAAAGCTCCATCAATGTAAAATCTCTTTTGTTAGACTGTCATCACCAGCGGCTTTCTTCAGACACCCTATCCAGATGGGCCCAGAGGAAGGTTCATTAATGCAGCCTTATCACAACCAGCTGATGGACCTACGCCACATCACCGGCCTAAACATCTGCTTTAACTCTCTCCATCCACAAGCTTGGCTTCAAATAGACACATCTGCATCGTCAGACAGTGACACTTTCATAGAAACATACTTTTTACACTGCCCTTTGGAATACCTGAGTCTGATTGGTCAATGCTGCGATCAAGTATTGTGCAAACTATACAACTGATCGTTATCCCATGTTTTCTACCGAACTCTGCTAGTTTTTCTCGATTCACTCTGTGGATTCTTTCTAAATCAATATTCCATGTCCTTTGATTTACTTAATTGGTAAGTAGCTGTTTTACATGCAAGATCATTTACAGTCCTGATGACACTCTCAGGGTTTATTTTATGATAATGATGGGCTGACTGTACATTATCCCTTATCAAAGGATGTCTCAGAACCTTACCTTGTTCGCTGCTGTTGTCACCGCTGTGTGATGTGTGTCCTCCGCTGGATGGTCCCGGTGTGCCCCCGGAGCGTGTAGAAGCTGTATCATCATGGTCTCTGTTCCATGAGGTCTGTGCGGAAAGGGAGAGAGAGACAGACAGAGAGTAAAGCTCACAATCAGGCATCAGATCACAGGGAAACATGAACACGCTACAGTCCCATGTTACAAAGACAGCTGGCTTTATCAGATGTTCCTCATTTCGTTGTTTTTCATCCTCTTACCAGTCCCTACAACCTTCAATCAGCAAAGCTCACAAGACTTATGGACCAAGCATTTTAATGACACCACACAGTCGCTGGCTTCCTTACACTTCCACAAAACAAACAGAATGTAGCAAAACAGAAGGCAGGTACTGTAAAAAAAAAAAAAAAAACAGCACTATTTTAATTAACACATACTAAATTGTAAGTAAAATAAAAATGCTGTATTACCCGAGACAGGATATCCATAATCCAGAAACCAAAATATAAAAACAATGAAAGAAGAATTAGCAACAGCAGCTAAGATGTGTATGCCTGTCCATACACATGCACTGGCCAACTTGAGATCTCTGAATACAACAAGAGCCAGTCAGTCATCTCTCTTATATCCCAGAGCGAGGGAGGGTATATGTGTGTGTGTGCATGTGCGCCTGTTCGCTTGTCGCTGGCCTAGCGAATCAAAATGAAATCAAATAAGAGCCATTCTCCTTGAAGTTGGGAAGAGGAGGAGGAAAAAAAAGAGAGAGAAATCCTATTGACAATTAAGCTTAGGTGTATAATAGAGAGAAAGTGTCAGCTGTTGGGCGGATGGTATGTGGCAAATGGAGCAGACATGGGGATAAAGAGAAGTGGACGGAACAATGGCGAGCCGGGGCCTGCACACACTCAGCCCCATGCAGGGCCTACTTGTACTATAGAACAAAACAGATGTTGCCTCTTATCACTGGGTGCCTCCACAAAAGTAACATTAGTGTGGGAGGAAAATATGAGATGAAGGCCGCAGCATCTTTTCTGATTTAGAAAGACGAGGATCAGAGATGACAATGCTCAATAGCAGGCCCAGGAAATCTTTTTTTTGCATTTTAAATGCAAATTTTGAGGTGAATATTCACAGTTCTCAGGATTTAAACGTGCTAAACTTAGTTAAGAGTAGTGTATTCTTACTGATAGCTGAAAGTATCATCAAAATAGACGAAATATTGAATAAGCGCTATGAGTAGAACTTCAGGAATGGCTTTACAACTTTCCATTTCTGTGGAAAACTGTGAAGAGTTTTGCACCCACAGATTACTACATGTATGCACAAACATAGTTGTGAAAAAAAGTGAAAAATGTATTCATGTGTGAATGTGGTCAAATGTTTCATTATTCATAACAATGTCTGAATGTAAACAAACATATATGTATAAAGGACAAGCAGTTTGGAAAATGGATGGATGGATGTATGGATAAATGCATAGAGAAAAAATATAAAAGAGAAAGTTTTAGCTCTTTTGATTTTATGACACTCCTGAAGTAACTAAACATATAAATATTGATCTTTTATTTACTGTACTCTTGGAATAAAAACCACACAAAATAATTCTTGGTAAATAAAGAATATCTTTAAAAAAAATAAAAAAAACAAAAAACAAATTATAGAACAAAGCAAATTGCATTTGATATATTTGCCACAAGTCTCCTAAAAACTTGTGAGACATAATAGTGCCAGCCACTCTATATATATATGCTGTAATATTGTGAAATATATTTACAATGTAAATTAACTGTTTTCAATTTGAATATACTTTCAAATGCAATTATTCCTGTGATGGCAAAGCTGAATTTTCAGCATCATTACTCCAGTCTTTAATGTCACATGATCCTTCAGAAATCATTCTAATATGAGGATTTGCTGCTCAAGTAACATTTATTTTTATTATCAATGTTGAAAACAGTTGTATAAAAACTTTATAAATTTATTTGATGAATAGAAAGTTCAAAAGAACAGCATTTATCTGAAATATAAAGCTTTTGCAACATTAAGTTAGTTATTTTAAATTGTAAAAATATTTCACAATATTACTGTTTTTGCTGTATTTTGGATCAAATAAATGAAGCCTTGGTAAGCAGAAGAGACTATATATATATATATATATAAATGTCCAGAAACAGTCACAAAAAAAAAAAAGGTGTATTCTGCAGCATACCAAAAGTATGCCGTAAGAGGTAATCTAGAACACATGCCCAGGGAGCAAACAGTTAAAACTGAAATTGCCAGTTTCTACAACTCTTTGTAAAAGAAAGAGAGAGAGAGGGAGAAAAAAAAAATGGAGGGAACTTGTTTATTCAGAGCTTTGTGGAAAAGAATGGTACAGCACCCTGGAGACTGAGAACCCTAGAGTCTCCACACGTAAAAGGATGTTTTTTACGCACAACAAATCCCACTTGAAAATATAATTAGAACGGAGAAAATAGCAAACTATTGCATTAACTGTAATTGAACAAAAGAGCAGCGGGGCTTGTGGGAGGCTGACGCTCGGCCCCATGGGAATGGGGGAGGGTCTCGGCCGAGGGTGAGTGACATCTCCAGGGTGTACTCGAGTCTATTTATAACTGCCCCAACAATCTCGTCCACCACAGATCTAGCAGCTAATTAATAAAAAAAAAAATTAAAAAAACACCCAAAACACAGAGCAGTCCACCGTCGAGCAGACACCCGGAGGAAACCGCACAGGCGCATAAGAGAAGGAGTAAATATGTGGGCCAAAATGAACAGCGGGTGGAGGCGGTGTGGATGCAGATGGTTACAGGAGAGATGAGTGCCGTGGCGGAGAGAATGCTGTCCTGCTGCACACAACAACACACTTGATATATTCACTGTCCCTCTAATGAGCTACCTAAAATTTATTCAGTGCTTTTTTTTTTTTTTTTTNATGGGGGGGCTTCTTCCCCTCCCCCTCCACGTTTTCTCTTCCCTTGCTCTTTTTTCTCTCTCTCTTTCCCTCCTTATGTCCTTCTCTCTCTCCAGTGCAGGATGTAGATTAATTCAATGCTTAATTGTTTAGTAAATTCAATTTTCCACATTCTATTCTGCATAGCTTTAGCTAAAGTTCTTAAATCTGCAGTGCGTAGCCCAGGGAGCAGCGTTTGTCATCTGTGCCTTTGCTTTTTTTTTTTTTTTTCTTTACCTTTTTCTTCCTCCACCACTTAATTCGCCATGAAAAGATTTTCCTTGCTGGAAATTCTGATTCTGCTATGATCGGTGAGGCATTCCAATTCATTGCATTTTCATTGTGTTGGGTCTTAGATGGAAGCTCTCTTTCTCTGCACATTATACACGCACTCATGCAAAGAATATTGGGCTTCCAATTCATTTATAATAATAAAGAAAAATGTTTCAGGTTACTGTAGACTTCACAGGGGAAAGAAAACTCATAAACAGTATATGTTTACAATTTCATGCCACAGTGACTGCTCTCTCACTCTCTCTATTTTTTTTAACACAGACTCACCAGTGTCACATTGTACTATTTTTGGTTCTGGCTTCATCTAGATAGCACAACAAAACGGACTGAGAGAGAGAGAGAGACAGAGAGAGAGAGAGAGAGAGTTTTATATGCCTCATCAAACCAGATTAGCAAGGACACTTGAACAAGCTCACTAAAATACTCAAGCTCTGCTGGGAAATACTTGGGAAGCACAAGATTCACACATGAACTTTGCCCAGTGGATTGCAACCAAAAACTAAATCTGTTCATGACACTTGTTTATTTGTTTACCCCGGCTTGTTGATAAGGCTGAGATCCTCGATGTTGATAACAGACCACGTGGCTGTTGGTTCAACTCTGCTGAAAAACATTAGGGCTTCTTAAATGAATAGATGTGGTAATGGCATGCACAGAAACAAAAAAGGGAGGGCGAAAGCTAGAAGAGTCCAATACCCCAAACACCTCCTTTAACAAATCTTACAAAGCAAAATCCAGCAAAATTGGGGAGGAGGGAGTTTTGCTCTACAGAGAAAGCAAAATCTCTTAAAATGGCCTGTGGGTGAGATCTCGTTTAGAAACCAGTACAGTCACTGGGATAATCACACATCTCCTTTAATTACAAAAGCTTTCACCTCACTGGCTAAAAGACTTTAGAGTGGAATCCTTATTTCTTAAAAGTTGAAAAAAAAAAAAAAACAAATAAACTAATAACTGCAAAGTCTATAGAAAAACTCTAAATAATATAATTTAGGCAAAGTTAAGCATGAAGCAATATTATATGTTAATTCATAGTATATAAATATGAATAGAGCTATTTTTTTTAAATAAATCTCATGAAGTTAACAAAATGCATAATGCCTGTTTTCAATAATCAGAGTAATCACATATATGAGATCTTCCCATGCCACTTGTTCAAAGGGTAAAATAGTCACATTTGCTCTTTATAACACTTGTTGAATCGTTGACAGCAGCCCACATTTGTTCAGATAAAGAACGAGGGATCTCACCTTCTCATTACTTCAACAAAAGCTATGATTATAGCACTTTTTATCATTGCCCACAACTATTGTACTATAAAAAGACGCAAATAGTCTGCGCTTTAAAAAAAAAGACACAATAAATAAAAACAGATTTTGTGCACCGAGTTCTTATCCAAAAGTGCAAAAAGAAGTGAAACATTCGACAGTATCAACAACCAAAAGAATCTCTCATGATAGTGACATTATTTATACAACCCTTTAAAACAAGCCTATATGTTCTTATTCACTATGAAATCACACAAAATTATATTATCAATCACAAATTATTAAGCACAAAAACTACACAACTTCTGTGTGGTCTCTACGCCATACATCAATAACATAGCTTACTCTGTAATAACACCCCTAGTTTTTAAATTGTCCCTGAACAAAACAGAAAGAAAACTGCAAACAGAGAAACTATTCAGCATTTCAATTATTTCAACCCCTCTTCAGGCCGCATGGAATAATCTAAAGAGCCCTCGAGTACTGAAGTCTTAAGCACTGCAGAGGTTTTCATGGCGTTGAGTTCATTAGCAAATGGCAGTGCCTCTCTGCAATTAAAGACAACTGTGCAAACGCTGCAGCCCATGGAAATGCATTCAGACTCTTTACTTTGAGCGTCAGCACGGAGCAAACACGTCACAGACAAGTTACCATGAGCCAGCCAATGGGAAAACAAATTATCCTACTTTGCGCTAAGGGACAAGAAGGCAATAAACATGCCGAAACAAAAGATAAAGTCATTACTCTGGCCTGACAACACTAAATATATTAGTTGATAAATTGTTTCAAAATCAGTCTGACTAATTTCTATAACACAGCACGCTTTTTATATTTCAACAATAATTGTAGCAAATAAGAGGTGGGAGATGATGATATATGGTTTATTCTTCAAATGGGAAAACCTTTCTGTTCCCTACATTGAAAAGAAAAGAAAATCATTCTAGTTTTAACCAAGTCTTAGCAAGTTTTAAAGTTTAGAATATAATAGATTTATACTTTTATTGTAGCTTTATAAGTTCTTTTTTTTAAAAGGTTGAATTTGCCAAATTTCACATTTTTGGGTT
>RJVU01080244.1:285924-302029 GCA_003731715.1 Anabarilius grahami | reverse complement strand
AGGGTCATCACAGAGAGTTGACAAGTGCATCCAGAACTCCTATTGACATGGAAAACCTCTCCCAATGGCCTTCTCTGATAGCTATCAGACGCATCCAGAATGGGAAATAACTTTACTGCCTCTCAAAATAGAGATATCGCAGAAAATTGACACTGACAAGACGACTCACGGGCTACACCGTATTCAACACCCGTGTTAAATTCATCTGCTCCCGGGGTTGTGGCCATTAGAGAGATGACCTGCTTGACTGACATTTAAGGTAAACTGTTTAATTTCGTCTAGTTATTTCATTACCACCTCTTTACAAGGGAATAATATGGCGGATGACATTCAGTGGCGAGGCGAGAGTTCTTCATTTATGGCTGAATGCTCAAACTATCGCTTTGCCGCGTTATCTCAGCACACATAACCCTAGAGGCTCGTGCAAATATCTGGAGAATTGGAGCCAGTGGTTATTATGTGTATTCAATACTGTAAAGCTATATGGTTTGGCGATAAATCACTTGATAGGCCCACTCTAGTCGTGGAAACAGGTGTTGATAAAATTCCTCCTAAGTGTATTGCTGATAACAGAGAAGCGCGCCAAACGGGCCATCAAACATGGTCGACGCTATTCCGGCAAGTCGACATCTTATAGGTAATAAATTAACAAAACACCGCTCACAACTACATTAGGTGGCACAACAAGCAGAGAAACATTGAAATTACTGCTCTGAAATATCTGTGGCCGTGGAAGCAGGTTGCATTGTAATTAAACTCGGAGGAGAAATAGGCAGCGTGATTGATTTTGACACTAATTACAACAGACCAGGAAAAATACATTTATGCAGATGAGGCCTATAGGTTTGAAGAGAGGACCGGCCAGTTGGGGTAAACTTTGATTACCTTTTCGAGCTCCAAAAGATGAAACCGTAAAACTTGAATGGCTTGTATCATCTGGGGGAAATGAACAAATGAAGAAAAAAAAGGGGGGTTCACTTTAAAAGTGACGAAATCAACAGGACCATGACTATTACAAACAATACTTTCCCAATTAAGTGATTTACGACATTTAGGATCATTTAGGACTTGAGATCACTATCTAGGCAATGCATTGCAATTCAGTCAGATTATGCTTAATTTATGAATAAATTATCACTTTAATCCACGTTTTAATGAGAGTGATATGTGTCAACATAAGAGTTAATGCCAAGCAATGAATTGTATTAAAAAAATTCAACCCTTTACAAAAAATTCAAAAAACAAAAACGGCAGTTATCCATAACGATAAGCAATGCTATCAAGAAATCAACAATCCTTCCTAAACAACACTTTCTGAATATTTTACAAAAGTTTAAAATTAAAACTCTTGCAGGCAAATACAAAATAATAATAATAAAAATAATGAATTTGCACTTACCAAATTATCCAGCTCAGGATTTGATGAAAATAGCGGCTTTTCTGCTCGAATCTGAGACGATATGCATGTAAATCATTTAAAATTGTGAGAAAAAATTACGTTCAATTTTTTTTACGCAAATTAAATTGAAATGCGTGTGTTAATTTGTGATACAAAGTATTATGATAGTATGGCATAAAGTTACAGACGGTACATCAACTACACATTAAAATATGCAAAAAACTGTTTCTGACCTGTTTTGCAAACACTGCTATATCTTCATTGAAAGACTCTGATGAACACACATCGCCCCCAGCCACACCGGGCTCTCTAGGTGTGCAAGTGGCTAATTCACATTTCTCAAAAATCAGTGCTAGAAGTGGGAACAGAGGGTGCCTGGAATAAAAACACAGAGGTCATTGCGGGGGAAGCTCTGAATTAGCACATAACACTTCACAACTCCTTCTCATTGTAGAAGAACGCATTCTAACAAACTCATTCGTATTTGAGAAGTTTATATTTTTACTTTTTAAATTATGCCAGCAAACAAAACTACTAGCGTACAACTATAATGTAAAGAAATGTCGATTATTTTCCCGTGACTTGCATTATAACGAGCTTATATAGTTGTGCATACGTGTCAAATCGCATGTAAATCGGATTCCTGAACGTATTATCAAAGACAGCAGTCAATATAAACAGTGGAGTACAAAGTTAGAGCACCTAAAATGCTCACGCTGAGTCTAGGCCAAGCAGGCAATTTAACCATGGTTCAAATAGTGGGCCTATATTTTGAGTAACGTATCTAATCCATAATGAATGAGAGGAAGTTCTATAGCTTGTTACTGCGTATAGCAACATTTATATACTGTGACGAGAACTCTTATACTCAAGCAGCTTTTAAATACTAGACGCATTTGGAGTTAGTACCCCGCACAAGCAGATATATTTGCACATATTATTACCATAACATGTGGGGGGGGGAAATCCTTTATGGCTTTCTAAGAGTGTTCATCGTAATTTTCATTGGAATCACTTCTGTGCAAATATGTATTTTAGAAATAAATAAATAGTTAACAATTAAAAAGTTCTAGCTGAAATAGCCTATAACATACACATCGATGTTTAAGGCGCAACGAGCAATATTTATCGACTTAAATATTGAAGTTTAAAACTAAATATTAGTAAGCAAATAAAAAAGATCTGTCGCGAAATTAAGTTTTTTAAAGGATGAACTAATCCAAGAGTGAGGGAGAAACTTTTAGGAAAGAAAAAAAAAAAAACCTTAAAGACAAAAACTAAACATTCATGGCGCCTCAAGTTCTTAATACAGAAACTATTACTGGTCAAATAATGTGTTATGGACAAACTTCATCATAAAATACATGTCTTGGCTATCTACACGTACCCGTAAATGGCGTCTTTATCTCTTTTTAGAGCGTCATTGACGGATGAGCCCATGCTGGGCGGCATGGCGTTGGTGTGGGCTGTGTGCGGGTACTGGTGGGAGTGGAGCTGGGGCCCGTGATTCAGGTGAACAGCCTGCATGGATCTGGCAGCGTGCGGGTCCCCGTACATCGTGCTCGGGATTCCTACTCCGTCCATCCCATAGTGGGGTATATCTTCGTACTGCACACACACGAAGGGCAACATTCCCATGTTGTCACTTTTATCTCTTACAGAATGCATAAATAGAGAGAGAGAGAAAAAAAAACTACACTAAAAGAAAATATAAATGCCAGCTACATCGGATGTTCTCGGATTTAAAAAAAAAAGCTTTTGCGCAATAAAAACGCTTTATTTTGGTATTACAAAGTAATTAAATATATCAATTGTACATCCTATCTCGTGCTTCTAAGACTATACGCAAAAAAAAAAGCTATTTATTGCAAAAACTATCATGTGCTTTTTAATAAACAGACTTAGAATTCAGCGTCGGTCACATGAAGTGCTGAGCTACAGCTTTATTGAGTTCATCACAAAAATATCACACGACTGTGCCACTTTTTATATGCATTTTTATTTTCACAAGTGCAACTCGAGTAACAGGTCATGTAATTAGCATGTAATAACTGTTGTTGGTAATAACTAAATTCCTTATATGCTAGTTCAAATATTAACACATGTAGCACTATTAAGATTAGTCTGATTAAAGACAAATTTACATTGTCAATTCGTGCCTAGCAGTTAAATGGAATATCTGGTTAGTTTATTTAAAATAATCAATTCATCGTAATTATTATAAGTTGCATGATAATATAGGAAAGTGTGACGATGAGAACATGACACATTTAAATCTACAGAGGTGTAAGAAAGACAGCAGGGTGCTGTTGTAGTTCCACCGTCAAAAGCAAAAGGTCGGAGGGTTGCGATCAAATCTACTTTGTGATTGTTTACATTTGATTACAAATGCAAAGAAAAAGTGGCCAACCAGTAAATGTCAACTTGACAAGTTCAAGCGCACAAATGTTTCATTGTAATGTGACTGTTATTATATAGAAGATAGAAATAATACAGCTCGGTTGATTAATATTCCTGCACATTAGCATAACATGTATTATAATAAGTTTTAGTTATGAAAGTTGAACTATTCAAATAGTTTAAAAGCTTTAAATAATTTGGCCTTTTGAAAAGATGCTTAAACACGCGCAGTAAGTGTAGTAAAAGTATAGTTTAAAAAATTAGGAATTGCTCGCTGTCAAACGTAATTAGACAGTATCCTATTTTTTTTTTAATTATTTTCCTAAACAGTGTCCCAAAGGAGACATGCAGGCAAGTGAGCGATGTAAAGTTGGATGTAAAAAAACAAACAAAAACAAAACTGGCAGGCAAAAGAAGAGAAAGTTTGACTGCGAGACTGTCATCGGCCACGTTTCAGTATTTCCAACTGCATTCAACAATACGGAGTCGAAGAAACTTTTCGGGATACGTACCCTCTGCGCCATCGCCCTCCACACTCCCTCGTCTTCCTTTAATGAAAAATATATCCCCTATGAGGCCAGGGTGAATAGGAAATAAACACGCAAATTCCAAACGTGGGATATGTTTTCCCCAAAAAATCCAAACGCCTCTTTCAAGCGAGCGATGAAGCCAGTCCTTCACCGCAAGTTCAGCCAAACGCGTTCGGCGGTAAGTCCCCTTCGCGTTCTTTCCCCTGGACAGCGACAAGGACCGAGCAAAATCTTCTTTTCCAAAGCAGTATGAAAATAGCCCCTCAAACAAAACTAGCGCATCTCATGGCTTTTTGCCACTCCGGCTGTCAATCAATCAAACGCGAGCTTGTCAAAGTGCTGAATGAATGATGATCCTCCGCGCGCTTCCACTGGTTAGCACCTCTAACGAGAATACTACTCAAATGCACAAAAATGAAGCTCTCTCTCGTTTCTTTGATCACTCTCGGCTCCTGAGTTGATTTTTTATGCAATAGCTTCTAAATGAGATCAAGAGGAGGTGGGCTGATAATTCTGGCTTAGTTTTTCTTAAAGGAGCCACGATCGATGCTGCGAGCTGCCTTTCCCCGTTTGTGTACAATGAGTGTGTGTTGAACGCGGCTCAGCAGCTGAATCTGGACCAGACTGCTGAAACCCGGAAGTAGTGGTGGCCATAACAGGTCGCGTCTTGCACAATGCGATGGGCCACATCAAGTCCCTGCCAAAGCAGGGGGGTGAAATGTGTGGGACGCAGAAAAAAGCGCAGACCACTACCACGACTCGACCTGAGCCGAGGCATAACACGTTCTGCTTTCTGCTTTTGGTGGACGGCGCTGCGTTCAGAAAGCACGCCAAGAAGTACAATATATAAAGTCATGTTTTATGTTTACATGATGATTATTAAGGGAGCGTATGCTCTTTCACATCAGGTCACACTCAAATCTGCTATTATCAGTTAGGATTTTAGTATCCGAAAGGGAGAATGCTATAGTAGAGAAACTTGGACACCACGTTCAAGCAGCGTAATGAAGTTTACCCACGCGTCGTGTACTATTACGCGGAAGCTATATATAATGTACTGCATTAATAATACGAAATATCTTTTTTTTCCCGAACCATATGCCTGTTTACTTTATATTTCACACAAACATCATTATTCAGAAACAGCATATGCTGCACTTCAGCAGTGTTGTGCGCGCTCTGAGCCAAAACACCCCCGCCATTTGTGAATGGGCTCATCCACTTACTGTAGGATCTTAGGAGTTTGGTGCAGTGTCCAATGAAAGCGTGCTACAGCGAATCAAGTCGTCTATTGGTTCAAAGAATGATCAATCATTAATTTATCGCTCGATATGCTTCCATAAATGAAGAAAGGGTGGAATGAAAATACTGTAATCTGGAGGGAAAATGTAGTCTTCGCATATTCTGTTTTGTTCTAATGCTCTCTCTCTCTCTCTCTCTCTCCTACTCAAACACACATAATACTCACTGAGATCTTTATTTTTAATATCTGAATGTTAATGTTTGTTTTTTCTGTTTACTTATGTCATTTACAATAACTCTTTCGTTCCATATTTTGTCTATTCCCATATCATTCAAAGTTGTGGACAGAACTTTTAACAGGCATTCCAGTAGTTTCAGTGTCAGTGATGTACACGATTAAACAATTTGGAGAGGAGCTTTAAGTTCTGGTCAATTTAAAATCCATCTCCCCAAATAAAGAAATCTCTTTGTTATTATAAATAATACATCTTCCATAAAATGCTCAAGTGAAGGCTTTAAACACACACTGACTGGTGTAGGCTGAAGTGCACCATTGTGGGCAACACAACTGACCCGGTGACAAGGTGTATGAAGTTTGTCTGAGGAGCATCCGTCATCGATCAGAAGCGATTAATGCAAGGAACAGTGTCTTATCAGCTGCCACGAGCATCACACAATCCTCGCTTAGCGCGGAAGAGCAACGGTAGGATCCGCCGCGCGCATTTACAGGCATGAAATTACTATCAAATCCCCAAAGCGCTCGGCAAACGAAGGGTGCGCGCCGCGCGGGTGAGGGATCGGATGTGGACTTAAACACAAATGAAAGGAGGATTCGTGAAGCAAATGTAACAGATATATGACTAACCCAACGCCGTACAACAGATAAACACGCACGCGTTTATTGGTAAGTGCCCTATATTGTCTTTTTCAAGGACAATAAAGTTTTAGTTTATCTAAAATATTGTTAGTTCAAAAAATGCCTTATAATTTCAGTTAAGTATAGATGTAACACATATTATGATTTAAATATGCCTGGAGTTAACTCACTTGTTTTATTGATGTTTGTAATCTTCACATTAGTTTTTGTGTCTGTCTCAATTATGTGAGAACCAAACGGGATGACATGAAAGCTGTACTTACCCAAACGCTTAACTGCTGTCGCAGAACCAGAATAGCATTATAAAGTAATTAAGTTCCTTCAATTAGCATCTATAAAAGGACGCAATAGAGCACAATGAGTGCATGGACTTTCACTGTTTAGGTTGCCTTTTAGTGAGGGTCAGCAGACTGCAGTACGCATCACTGAGTTAATGCCATCATTTCAGATCATTTGGGCTTAGAAAGAGATGTGAAACGTTCGACGTAAAATGTTTAAAAATAAGTCCGACTATTTGCAGAGTTAACTAAACAGGCATTATCACATGGAAAAGATGGAGCATATCTGTACAACATTTGTACGACTACGCAATAGGGTTGAGTGTGTTTCAAAATATTCATTTAATTTAGAGTGTTTTATTTACAATGTAGTTACTATTGTAATAACTATAAATGATGCAACTAACCCTAACCTTATAGTAAGTACATGTAGTTAATTAATATTACTCAGAACTTATAATTACACTTTAACAAGGACACCTTAAAATAAAGTATCCAAAATTATTTATATAATTAGGAGCACGTGTTCCAACAATATTAAGGTATAAGGTCTAATTTTATAACAAGGGGCTTTTAAACAATTCGGACAGATTTGAAAACAAGAACGTGTTGGAACGCATGAAGTCATGTGGATGTTTATTACACAAAAAAATTTTCCTATTCTCCCTCAATATTTGTTATTCATTTGTATCTTTCTCTTCCTAAGTCGCTATTGAGAGCAACATGCCGCTGTGGTTCAGAAGTCAAACGGAGGTCATCCTTTATATCCCCCCGCAGCGATCAGCGACCAGGGGCCAGTCAGCAGTGAACCCTGCCTTCTCCACTACTGACAACTGCTTGAAAGTTACAAGACTATCGGGAATGGGTAAGACGCACTGGGATAAAACAGCAGGCTACTAACTTTCTTTTTTTAATCTTTCCACTGCATGCGTGTTTCATGTGCTTGTCAAATGTGAAGTGTGTGAATATTCAAATAATCTATGCGTTTCTGTGCGCACAACGGAGACGCGTTAGACAATTGCTAGCTAATAAAATAACCAGAGAATCATTATTTACTAATCGTGGGGAAAATGAAATTACATGGCAATATGAAAACTAAAGAAAAACTTTCATTCATACGTTTTCCAGGCTACGTGAATGAATCAAATACGTGCACTGCGTCTAGGAATTTAGGTATAATTAATCGGAGGGGGTAAACAATGAATAAAATATTTTTTTTATACTACATGTGTAGTTAAAATGACTGGATTTACTCTATTTACGTACGTTTTCTTAGTTGGGAACATTGAAAAGAAAGCGGTGTTTTGTCAATAAGCATATTTCATGTTTATTTATAGGCCTAATTAAACGTAGAAACCAGAGTTTTTTATTTTATTTCGCTTTGTGATTTTATTTTACTTTGTCGTTTTATTTTGCTTGATCTTATTTTATTTTCAAAACTTTCTTAATTAAGAAACGTACTGCAGGTCAATTGGATTTGCAATAATGTAAACTACTACACAAGATCCTAAAGAAAAACATATTTTTCATATGCAAAGGCTTGCAGTGACCTGTACGCTTGATCATGTGCGCCTTCTACTGGAAACATGCAGAATTTTCTTTCTTTGTTTCTTAATGAGAGACGCAATGACTTTTCTGACACGCACAAAAACAGAAGAACTGCCTTCAATAATATCGCGTTACTCTTAGATAATTGTTAAAATACTAATTCTTAGTTTATTCATGATGATGATAATCGATTGTGAGAGACTACATGTGTATTAATGACTGTTTTAAACTACTTGACAAAGTATTTGTTTGATGACGGATCATTGTGACAGATCCGTCAAAGGTTCAAAATCTGGTAACTTACTATTAATTCAGATTACGCTTAATCGTTATTATTTCATCTTTATCCCTCCATTAGCTACTAAAAATCTGTATTGTTGATCATACTTATGTAGTCATTTGGAAACTTTTTTTTTAAAAGCAACGCTAATGACAAATCATCAGAAAATGTCCCACTTCGCCTGTGTTCATATTAATTAGCTAAAAAATTAATACAAATAAATTGCCCGTTGACTTCTTGAGGTTTTCGGCTGTAAATCTATTTTCCGTAACTGACAAACATCAATTAGTAATAAGTAAAACAAAAACAGTAATAAGCTATTAAAATTATGAATCTAAATAAATAAAATTGAATATGCAGATATTTATAATAGCTTTCGTCAACGCACGCTTGTGTCAAAATCAACTAAACAACAGAAAAGTCGACAGCACTTCACATGACAGCGTTTACTTTTACCTTAAAGATTTAAATATTAGAATCAGTTTTATTCACTATGGATTATCGTTGGAGTAAGAAAGGTGCATGGCGCATTTTACAATAACATTAATAGACTGAAGACGCACTTGTGAGATTTCAGTGTTGTTACATTTATAAAGTTTGTATAGTTGAATTGAATTGTGTTGTTGAAAATGATTAAACATGAAACTAACATGAGTTCACTGTAAATGTCTGAAAATGAGATTTCTATTAAAACAAAACACTGCACTTGAATTTGTGTTTTTATTGTGAACATCAAGTTTTGGATGATTTCTGAATATGTCAGCTCTCCCTGTTGACACAGTTGGGATCGGAAAATACCATGTCTGAGTCTCTGAGAGCGGGGTGTGCTCTATCCCACCCTTTCTCTTGGTCTATCAGCTATAAGTGCCAAAACATTTGTCACTTGAGTTATTATTTCAGGTGTGCTAATGGGCTCAGAGCCACGAGAGAGGAGGAGGAGAAGGCGAGGGAGAGAGAGGCAGAAGGAGGGGGTTTGATTAGTGTGATTTCATTTGACCGGAGCCCAGCCACAGGCTGGCAGAGCCCAGAGGTGAAAAGAGTAGGCCGCTGCCCTCAGTGAGAGATAGCGAGAAGGGGAGAAAGAGAACGGGAGAGAACGACCGAGGGTTTGTGACGCCTAAGCCAATCACAAAGTGCAGGGATGAGTCTCACACCTCCGGAGGAGGCTGTGAATTGATCAGCACCTTTGAGAGAAAGAGAGAAGAGGAAAAAAAAGGAGGGGTGGCGGCAAAAGAGTGCTTTTGCGGAGGACGTGTGAAGACCCATATATTCGTGCAAGGACACTGGGAGAGCCAGGCCTGGGCTCAGAGTACCAGCACACTCTAATGAGCTCTTCAGCGGCGCTCTGTCTGTACACGCAGATGTCTTAATATTAAGACCATCCTTGAGTGCGCTTCATGAAGATCGTCACATCCGCCTCCTCACATTCAGAAGTTATTGGGCACTTTTTTGGACGTGCCGTACATTCCCACTAATGCCAACTAAGGTAATACATGAGCAAGGACTGTAAATAGTTTTTTACAGTAACCTAAAAATAAGTTCCTATTTGTCAAAAATATTATCAACCCGAGGTTACACCAACACAAGGGTGGTCTGACATAGAAATAGCTCTTACCGAGCATAGTTTTCTCCTCGGTGTTGATGTATTACATATTGAAACAATGTCAGATGGGCCCTTCCCTTTATACTCTTCTGCATCATAGCTGTGAACCATAATATGCTTCTTGATATTGCAAAGCAGGTTGCATAAGTTGATAGTACTAGGTCCTCATTCTTATCTAGAAAGCATTTTATTGGACCAAAATTTGGACACACCCATGAGTACATGATGAGTCATCAATATTTTTGGTCTGTTTTATTTATTTATTTTTTGCTAAATCGTATGTATTTTACGAGTTGCCAAATTCGTATGAATTTGCACAAATTACTTATCCCTAACAACACAACACATGCAGATGAGGAAGGACATTCCTCATCTGCAGAACATTTTATTTGACTAAAATTTGGACACACCCATTAGTCATCAATATTGTTATCAATATCCATCTGCCAAATTAAGTTAAGTACACTAGCATATAGATGATCTCAATGCTAACAGACCTGAAATAGAAATCAGAAAACTCCAATTTTGGTAAAAAAAAAATTTAAATTTTTTTTTAATAAGAAATGCATTACTACATTTTCATACAATACTCAAACCGATCTCACGGCAATTCGTACATATTTTACGAGATGACTAATTCGTACAAATTTGTACAACCTCACTCAAATTCACCTCAAATTCATACATCGTACATATTTTACAAGTTGCTAAATTCGTTTGAATTCACACGAATGACTTACCCTTAACCCCGCCCCTAACCCTACCCGTCACTGGGGTTTAGACAAATCGTATGAATTCATACGAGTGAGGTCGTACAAATTTGTACGAATTAGCCACCTCGTAAAATACGTACGAATTGTTCGCGAGATAACGTTGGAATACATTCCTCATCTGCAGAGCATTTTATTTGACCAAAATTTGGACACACCCATTAGTGCAAGATGAGTCATCAATATTTTTGGTTTGTTTTTATTCATTTTAATTATGACTATCTACCAAATTAAGTTAAGTACACTGGCATATAAAAAAATAGATTTAATATGAAATATACTACTACAATTTAATACAATACAACAAGGTTGATTGAGTATTGAGGGGAGGGGCATTCCTCAACTGCACAGCATATTTGTCCAAAATTTCGACACGCCCATTAGTGCAAGATGAGTCATTGATTTTTTGTTTTAAATTTTATTTTTTTTTATTTAAAATTATGTCTATCTGCCAAGTTAATTCAAGTACTCTAGCAAATAAATTATCTCAATGACAACAGGCATGGAATAAAAATCCAATTTTGATTAAAAAAACTTTTCAATATTACATTTACTACTACAATTTCATTTTAACAGCTAAACAAGTTTGATTGATGAGTTGGCTGAAAAAATTTCTTATTTTATTTTACTTTTTTTATAAGTGAAACAGAAGACCTCACCTGTGGATCGATATGAGAAAAAAGGTTGACTTCAAGTCAACCACGCACTTAATCAAGCAAATATTTTTGGAGATGGTCATTAGCTCTTTGAAGCACTCGAATCCCCAGGCTAAACCTCATAGCGGTGTGGCGTAAAGGAGGTTGGTGAGCTTGCGTCCCTGGGGGCCACACTCTTGCCCTGGGGTAGGCCACAATGGCTGAGGCTTCTGACCCAAACACTCCACACTTTGATTGTAGACGCTCTCGATTAACAATAGACTGAATGGGCTCTGACGCTGTGGGTCTCGCCGAGTCCCTAATGGAAACTTAAACCAGAAAGAGAGAGAGAAAGGTGCTCCAAGGCGATACAGGCTGCATTCAGGCAAACATTAGCTCGAACATCGCTGGTCGTGTGCTGATCTGTAATCAGATTTACAGTTTATTAAAAAAAAATCAACATAAACGTCAAACATTTTGTAATGAAATGACATAGTTCAAAACAAAACGGGTTCACCAGAGAAGGAATTCTCACTCTCAAGGTAAGCCTCTCGTGCCACGGGAAAGCGGGACTGCGTCTGCGAACAAATGGTGTGGGAACAGGAGCGCTGAGCCGGGCCACAGGGAATGTGGTTTACACTGAGGTGCTGGCTGACAGTGAAGTTTACACCACTGTCACATGCAGCACCCCGTTAAATGAGTTTACAGCTCAATTCAACAAAAAACAACATCAGATAAGGTGATAACTACAACATGGTAATGCCACAACACCCTTTAAACATATACAGGAGACTGACAGCTGAGAATTGATGTTATAGCAAGACCTTAAAGATTTACACCACCGTTCAAAAGTTTGGAGTCGGAAAGATTATGAATGCTTTTGAAAGTCTCTGACGCTCACAGAGGCTGCAATTATTTGATCAAAATTAAAAACTGTATTATTGTGAAAAATTATTACAAATTTAAAAGAACTATTTTCTATTTGAATATATTTTAAAATGTAATTTATTCCTGTGATCAAAGCTGAATTTTAAGCATCATTTCTCCAGTCTTCAGAGTCACATGATCTAATGATTTTAATATGCTGATTTGCTGCTCAAGAAACATTTCTTATTATAATCATTATTATTATTATGTTGAAAACAGTTGTGCTGCTTAATATTTGGAGGAAACTGATACAGTTTTTATTTTTTTGCACTTTATTTTACAATATGTGTACGAAACTACAGGGTAATATAAGGTGGGTTAAGGTTAGGTTTAGGGGTAGGTTCAGGGTTAGTACCTAGTTATTACCCAGTTATTGCAATTACTATAATAAGTACATAGTATACATGGGGAACAGGACTGTAAAATAAAGTGCTAACACTTTTTTCAGGATTCTTTGATGAATGTAATGTTTAAAAGAACAGCATTTATTTGACATATAAATCTTTTGTAACATTATTAATGTCTTTACTGCTATTTTTGATCAATTTAACTGCTAAATAAAAAAAAAATAATTATCAAATGATAAAACACCACAGATTATTTACGCTATCAGTCAGAAGTGTAAAACTTGAGTGAATATGTTTCTCATGATCTTAAAACATTTGAATCTAAATGCTTATGCTTCAATGCTTCACATTGAGTCTGTAGACAAATATCAATTGTGATTTTTTTTTTTTAAATAATGAAACTTAATTAGTAATTAAAAACAAATGAAATGAATGAGATGGATCAGAAAAGCAGTCAACAAGTGTCGAGCATGATGACTGCATCCCAGGATGCACCTCATGAAGTTGGACAGAATGTCCAGCAGAGGCACTAGCAAAAATAAGCTCAAATATAACATAGGTTTTCATTTTTTATTTATTTTTTGAGTATGTTATAATTCTGAGACTTCCAAATGTGTTATTTCATAGTTTTGAATTAAGACTTTCCTATTACTCTAAAATGTGGAAAATAGTAATCAAACTTTTGACTGCCAGTGTATGTGATCTGACATGGCGTAAAGTAATCTGGAGAGAATGCTGGACCACTTTATGGGGGAATGGAAAACAAAACTCCAGTTCAGGTGCAGGCCACCGGTCCATGTACGACCGAATTTAATTATTGATTTTCTGAGAAAGTGGCATCAGTTACCTTAGTAGTTACCTAAGCCTGCCTTTTAAGCAGAATAAAAGGAAGGTCAGGGCATGTGGAGGTCATTCTGCTTTACTGGGGAACCGTCTCAGGTTGGGAATAATTATATTAATAACTTTGCCATTAGCAGTTACACACGTTTAATCTTTCAAAGTCACCATGAAATCAGAATCGGCAGTTCTTTTGTTTCCTTTTTTTTTTTTAAATGGAATATTGCAGTATGTATTAGAAATGATTTATCTTTGGACCTCTTTTTTTTTTTTAATTCACGTGCCCTCATAATCTTTAATCAAAATAACTTCTCCTACTGGTGCGAGGGCGGGGCAACATGTCACTCACATGACATCACAGCAATAGCAAACCACAACCATCCAATCAATTCCAGATGAACAAAATCAAGTCCCGCCCTATATTTTTACTTGTTCGAAAAGCCGCTTCACTCGTATCGAGTCATGTCGGTTTTGGTTCTATCAAAACACTGCATCTCGATCAGTTGAACCAATAGCGTGAGTTTGAGGCAGGGCTGTCAGTTACACTTTATTTCTATGGTCCACTTTAGACATTGTAACAACGGTAACTTTGCAACTACATGTCAACTAACTCTCATTAGAGTATTAGTAGACTGTAGTAGACTGTTAGGTTAGGGTTACACCATGTCCTAACCAGACACGATGCGATAAGATTCCAGCGACAAACAATTTGTCTGTCCACATCAGAAGTGACGCGACTATGAGAAGCGATAAAGTCAATGAAAAATGACAGCCAATCAGAAGGCCGCGTGGGCGGGCTCTCTCTGCAAGCTCCCGGCACTCGCAACGAAATGGACAAGTACATAATCAAATTCATGAATATTATACCATTTTAACATTATTAAAAATACATACTGAATTACTGAAACAATCTTTGTCATACTTGTCTGTTCACAATGAGTTGACAGTTTGAACGTTCTTGTTTTTTTGAAGATCTGAGGTGAATTGTCCATTGTTGCTTTCAGTGCGGCTATAAAAGAAACAAAATGAGATTCAAACTCACATTAGATGCTTTTAACATTAAATAAAGCACATAAACAGTACCTGAGATTATCAATGCCATACTTTGTGTTGTTGTTCCAGCTGCGACATCGCAGAAAAATAGAATACCTTTTATCGCATGTTGTGGCGTCACGTCGCGTCTGGTAAGGACATTAGGGTTCAAGTTAGTATAATAAGTTGACATGTAGTAGCAAAGTTAATTATAGTCAGTAGAATGTCTGTTGGGGAGCATCTAAATGTTCGCAGATGTTAAACAGACAGTCTACTAATACTCTAATGATAGTTGACATGTAGTTGCGAAGTTACGTACAGTTAGTAGAATGTCTAAAGTGGACCATCGAAATAAAGTGTTATCTGACTGTCAAAGATCAATCAAAGGTGGAGGGAGTGTTCAGAAAGCCAGCTTGGAAACTGATTATTTTTGAAATTGTTTCTTTTGTCACCTGCTATTACATAAAAAAAGAAGAAGAAATGATGTGTTTGCTGTACATCTATTCTACAAGCATAACTCAGATGTTAACTCATCACAGACCTAAGATGTTCCTCCGACAGAAAATACATCTTCCGTTGTTTCATTTGCTGCTTCTTTCATCTAAACACCTGGCCGGGCGAATTACTTTGCGCTAGCGTCCTTGTGCCTTACTAATTGAACTGTAAACCCGTGTGCAGATCCATTCATTTTCCCCCATGGCTCCCAGCGGCTGATTTATCTCCACTGATGGCGGTGTGCATCAGCTAAAAGCAATCCTGTAAATCACAGGCCTCTCCCTCGCTGCTTTCATCACTTCATTAATTTAAGATATCATTACGGCCGCTGGTGACATAACTCTGAACAATGGTACACGCTTAAGATATTAATCTGCACGTTGCAACAAAGAGCCTCTATGTCTCCGGCTGATTTAGCCACTGCTTATTTTACGCTGCTGATTTACATTGGGTCGGTAAGCCACGCTGATTTGGCTTCTGTCACTGAAAGATAACAAGCTGTCAGAGTTTTACACCCCTATAGTGATTGCGTGGCTTTACAAGAAGGTTGTTATGGGAGTGAGCTAGCCTGTGACTTTGTTGACATATAGATGATACTTTCTTTATTAAATAAGTATTTTTTTAGGTTAATACACATATCTACGGAAGAGGATTAGGGCCAAGCAATAATAAAAAAATAAAACCATCTCGAGATTGAAGTTGTTAAATTTCGAGAAAAAACTCGTTAAATGTCGAGAAAAAAGTCAAAATAAAATGTTGAGAATAAACTCGTTAAATTACGAGAAAAAACTTGTTGAAATTCGAGAAAAAAGTCGAGATAAAATGTTGAGAATAAACTCGTTAAATTACGAGAAAAAAGTCGAGATAAAATGTTGAGAATAAACTCGTTAAATTACGAGAAAAAA
>RJVU01080244.1:236196-285764 GCA_003731715.1 Anabarilius grahami | reverse complement strand
TACGGAAGAGGATTAGGGCCAAGCAATAATAAAAAAATAAAACCATCTCGAGATTGAAGTTGTTAAATTTCGAGAAAAAACTCGTTAAATTTCGAGAAAAAAGTCAAAATAAAATGTTGAGAATAAACTAGTTAAATTACGAGAAAAAACTCGTTAAATTACGAGAAAAAACTCGTTGAATTTCGAGAAAAAAGTCGAGATAAAACGTTGAGAATAAACTCGTTAAATTACGAGAAAAAAGTCGTTAAATTAAGGGAACAAACTCGTTACATTTCGAGAAAAAAGTCGAGATAAAATGTTGAGAATAAAGTCATTAAATTACGAGAATAAAGTCATTAAATTACGAGAAAAATGTCGTTAAATTTCGAGAAAAAAGTCGAGATAAAATGTTGAGAATAAACTCATTAAATTAACGAGTTTATTCTCGTAATTTAACGACTTTATTCTCGTAATTTAATGACTTTATTCTCAACATTTTATCACAACTTTTTTCTCGAAATTTAACGACTTTAATCTCGAGATGGTTTTATTTTTTTTATTATTGCTTGGCCCTAATCCTCTTCCGTACATATCGTCTCTAAAAATGAACTGATGTGTCTCATTATATTTTAGGTTAAAGTTTTAGTAATTTTGTTGTATTATTTTGTAATTTAAAAAATGGCTATGTAGTTTTTCTTATTTATAAGCTTTAGTTTATTTAACCGTAATTATTTTAGTACTACAAGCTAAACTTAATGGAAATAAAAGAAAAAGAAATGTTGACTTTGGCAACAAGCTGAAATAAAATAACTTTTAAGTTTTATATATTTTATTTCAGTTATTGGTTTCAGTTAATAACTCTGATTTTATAATTAAGTAAAATAAAATATAGACGCCATTATGTTCACCATTATTTGATGCCAGTCAATATGGTGTAGCCATAACCGCCGAATCACTGTGGCGAGAGCAGCCGTTGATCTTTACCATCGGAGACAGAGTTCATAAACACACCCCAGCAGTCTCTCAGAGTTTGAGCCTGTGACAACAAAAATACACATTTGAAGTCATTTTGAAATTTGGGGCTCCTACCAAAATAGCGGGGGGAGTTCAAAATCACAGGACGGAGCATAAACATTTTAGAGACTGACCCCTGACCCTTTGGTGTTGGCGTAATTCCTGGCGTGGGTGGGGGCCCTGGAGCCAGAGTGAGGGCCGTTTCTGTCTCCATGGGCAGGAGTTCCCAGACCAGCATCCCTGCAACACGAGATCCCTTGATAAAGACTCGTACCTGCATTTACGGCACAGTAAAACTACACTCTTGTTGTTCTGTCACTTTACAGCACCATAATTACCCTTGAACAACACATGGTTTTCATTTGTTTCTCCAGTGACAATAAAAGCAGAAAGACAGACACTAGGCTTTAGGCAGAAGATGGCTATATGTACATAGTTATGTGCATGAAATATACAATACTCTATATCAGTAAAATAAAAAAAGAAAATAACCATACTGCTAGATAAACCTGATAATAAATGAGAATTCATGCTTTTACATGGAGGTTAGTGCAGAGCTGCGTTGCAAATGAATTTGCATTTATTTTGGTGTTGTTTTTTATTCTAAATCTGTCTCTTGAATGTAAACTTGCATGAATTAAGTGCAATCAAACCAAAAATTATTCAGACATTTTTGATATATTTTTACTGGTGGGTGCAGGACACTATAGTTCATTTATGTAAGTGAGGATAGCAAAATAAAGTCAACTGTGACATATTATAGCCAAAAATTCTTCATACAGTGGACTGCCAGTAAAATTGATAAAAATTTGGAACCAAAATTATTCAGACACTTTGACCTGACCATGTTTTGCTTGTTATCTGACATAATTAAGATTATTTTTTTCTCTTTTAACTCCGAGATCTTGTCATATTTTGTTACCATTTTTTTTAAACTATAGTGAATAAACTGTAATAATGAATAAAATATTTAAGGTGTCAGAATAAATTTTGGTTTGACTATATATATATATTCCAGCAAGGATGCATTAAACTGTATTTTTAATACTGGCTTGGTGAAACTTCTTTCAAAAACATCAAAAAAATCTGACTGACACCAAACTTTTGAACAGTAGTGTAATTTCAATCTTATGTCTACTGTGTATTTTATTATTATTTTTATTTGATTAAGATGATAAATTTAAGATTTCTGTTGTAGATATGATAAACTTAAAATTAAAGTTAAAAAATCTCCCAACGATTTACATTCTAAGAATTTTTGGTAACACTTTAGTTTAGGGTCCAATTCTCATTAACTAGTTAATGCTTGTTAACTAGCTTCTTAGCATGCATATTGCTAGAACATTGGCTGTTTATTAGTACTTATAAAGCACATATTAATGCTTTATTCTGCATGACCATATTCTACATCCTCTAATATCCAATACCTAAACTTTACTAACTATTAATAAGCAGTAATTAGGAGTTTATTGAGGCAAAAGTCGTATTTAATAGTTCGTTAATAGTACACTCTAAAAAATGCTGGGTTAAAAACAACCCAAGTTGGGTTGAAAATGGACAAACCCAGCGATTGGGTTGTTTTGACCCAGCAGTTGGGTTAAATGTTTGCCCAACCTGCTGGGTAGTTTTATTTAACCCAACAATTGTTTACAAATTACTATATGTCTGGCTTAAAATGAACCCAAAATAGGTTGGAAATTAAAAATCAGACTCATAATTACTAGAGGCAACAATAATAATCAAAAAGATGAGCATTTATTAATAAGCAATTTAATAAATGTTTATTGTTTAAATATTATTCAAAAAAAGTATTAATAAATGTTTGTTTATTAAACATATTAATAAAATGTTAATTTCCAACATATTTTGGGTTCATTTTAAAGCCAGACATATAGTAATTTGTAAACAATATTTGGGTTAAATAAAACTACCCAGCAGGTTGGGCAAACATTTAACCCAGCCGCTGGGTTAAAACAACCCAATCGCTGGGTTTGTCCATTTTCAACCCAACTTGGGTTGTTTTTAACCCAGCATTTTTTAGAGGGTACCAGTCTTCTTTCTTGCATTTATTTCCATATTGAATTTTAATTGGTCTTTTCTTTCTTGCATCTTTCTACACTCTAAAAATTGCTGGGTTGTTTCAACTCAAATTTGGGTCAAATATGGACAAACCCAGCTGTTGGGTTAAATAGTTAAATAAAAATTTTAACCCAATGGTTGGGTTTGTCCATATTTGAACCAAATTTGGGTTGAAACAACCCAGCATTTTCTTTTTTAGAGTGTACACATTGATGGGTGCCTTTACACTGCAAAGAAGGCACAAATGAGTGTTGAAAATGTGCTTAACTGTCATGGCAACAAAAGCAAAAAAAAAAAAGAATGGTCCTAATAATATCTATTTTGTTTGATATTGGCATGAAATATGACCCAGACATATTCATGACAAGTTTCTTGCCAGAACATTTTTAAAAACTTGGCTCTCACAAGCATGACGAAAGACAAAACAAGTGTAAACATATAGAGATCAAGAAGTTCTTCACTTACCAGTCAATCGAGTATCTGCTTGGGTTACTTCTTTATCATTCATTTTTATTGCTTCAGCTCTTGATAAGAAACACATAAACCAGCAGGCTACCTTAACATGTTTACAAAGTTTCGTCTGAGCCTAATTAAGCCACATTTAGTCAAGTAGGGTGGGTAACTGCCAAAAGCACTCCAGTTCACCAGAGCAGACCCAACTCTCTCTGCAACGGCCGGGCTAACAAGCTCCAGAAAGACACTATGTAAACACTTTCCTCCAGTGCTCTCCAGAATCAAATGGTTTGAACTATTTGAGCAATGCTCTCTTAACAGTTTAATATGCCAGACAACTATGCCTGAACAGTGTGTTTAGGAACAGCTGTCCTCAAACAGAACTGGGGGAAAATCCACGCTGGCAGATGTCATGTTGCTATAAAGCACACTGCAAAACAAGGATGTAACCACATATTCAAGTTTAGACGGGATGGGAAGTTCAAGTCTAAGAATTTGTCATTGAAAAGCACATGTTGATTAAGTGACGATCTGAAAATCAGGGAGGAACATGTCCGTCTCATTGTCTATGATGGGGATTTCCATAAAATAAAGGCCCTTATATACTAAAGCCAAAGTTCTTTTCATTCTTTGTTAAGGGGTTCAAAACACCTTTGCAGGAGTAAACATCCTGACGCTGCTGGCATTTAGATTAATATGGAAATGTATGCGCTTTCCTTTCAAGAAAAAAAAAAGAAAAAAAAAGAAAGCGTTGAGTTTTGTTTGTTTATTAAGTTTTTACGCCATGTTAGCATCATGGCTATTTACATGGCAAAAAAGTTCAGTATCATCCAAAACAATTTACATTATATTAAACATTTCATCTTAACATAAGATAGAAAATCTAAAATACATTCAGGTGGTACATTTCCAAATATTCCATGCAAGCTTGTTTCTGAATAAAAGCGTTTTCTAGCAGCATCATAATAATTACAATTCAACAAAATATGTTTAATAGTTAAAGGAACTTTACATGAAAGACATAAAGGAGGAACTTTGCCTATTAATAAAAACCCATGGGTAAGCCTTGAGTGCCCCAGTCTACACCTAGTGAAGACAACTTGATCATGTCTTGATTTGAAATTATAGAAGGTACTTCTTTTTATATTAGGGCTTATTTCATACAAGACAGCGTTGAGAAAGAAGCAGGTAAGAAAGCATCTGATGATAGTGATGTGGATATGTTTGCTCAAGCTCTTCAATTAGACACTCCAGTTAAGTCAAATCACTTCCATTTATATTGCACAGATATATAAAAACAGACTGAACAGAAGAAATGAAGCGGAAAAGATTTCCATGTCAAAGATGGCAGAGCCCCAGAACTTATTATGTAATTGCCAGGACCAATGGTAGTTTGAAGGTGTTTACCAGCTGTTTTGAACTCCCGAAGCAAACTCAAAGGGAACTTCGTTTTGTCCCGATTTCGTTCTAAATGATTTTGTTCTTCAATTTCGCCAGTATATCGGGCTTTAAACCTTGCTTTATTGTGAAACTGAGTGGTGCTCTCCCCCCCCCCCCTGTGGGGCCTGTAGACCCATGAGCTGGACTGAATAGAAAGCAGAGGGGAAGATTCATTAACAGCACTCCATTAAATTTTTGGGGAGGACTGAGCCTGAAGGACCGGGGTCACAAAATAGAGGTGAGGGGCACTTTTGGATGCTCTTGACTAAAACTTAACCATGTCTATTTGGGCTCTACAAAGGCCATTTTAGGGAAAGCTGGACTCTGACTCCACGACTTCAGATTAGGTGGAGTGATAGGATTAGTCCTTAATGACTCGGACTTTGAAGACAAAGAGAGCCTCAGCAAAGAGGCTTAGATATGGAAGAATTAACAGAGCTCCGCCAGCGCCCTCCTCTCTCACTCTCTCTCTCTCTCTCTCTCATCCTTTCTCTTCTCCTGACTCTGTTTGCTCTGCAGTGCAGGTAGAGGTCATAGAGGGCACAGGGTGACTGCACAAAGCAGTGGTCTGTTTCAAAGCAGCTGTGAGCATGTCCACTAAATACTACACACTAAAGCTCCAGAAACATTTACAGATGGGCCTGCGCTAATAAATGCAAGCAGCCGAACTGCATGTCTCAAGTGTTGCACTGTGAAAGTCATGTCCTTCACATACAGTGTTTGGACTTCACAAAAGGGTGCTTGTTTGGTTTTAAATGATAAGCTAATAGATAAAATAATAGAAAATAGATAATACTTGCAGTCAATCATGTTGATAGTTCATGTGATTTTCTACACATGTGGTTAATCGGATAGGACACATCTATGAATTTGAGAAGTGACTTCATACATCCACTAAAAATCATCAAAACACCAGTTGATTAACAGACATTGCAAAAACGTCTCCAAAAACTTGTGTGCTGTCCGTTTGCAGATGCCACTTTGTTGATATTTTAATGCAGTGGCATTCAGACAGTGTTCAAATTCTCAACGCTAACTCATGACCAATTCGTACGCATTTTATGAGGTGGCTAATTCATACGAATTCATACGATTTGTCTGAACCCCAGTGACGGGTAGGTTTAGGGGTGGGGTTAGGGGTAGGTCATTACTACAAATTCATACAAATTTGGCAACTCGTAAAATACGTATGATTCCTAGGCGTAATTTACGGGTGGGACAGGTGGGACATGTCCCCAAAAGTTTTTGCCAGAGTCAATATTGTCTCCACCACTTTTTGGAACATCTCGCGGCACGGATGCAACAAATACAAAATAAACATTTCCATTTTCATTCATTTGTGTTAAATAAAAAGCGATCTGGCGCTGGAATGCTGTTTTTGAAATCATGCTGAGTGCTCATTGCCGCTGTTATCAGAACAGTGCTCTCTTGGCGCTTGGCTAGTGCAGCCTTCACACAGACGAGCACTTTAATTGCTTAAAGCTGTTGCATGGATACTCTCTGTTGATTCCGGTGAAATCACGAAACAAAATGCATTGATGAACAGATGAACACCTTTGAATTTAATGAGAGAAAAAAAATATATATACGTGGGCGGATTAGAACCCAGAACCTTTCTGACATGCTTAACAAAAGGTCTACCACTAAACCATTAAGGAACACAAGCCTTGAGTGCAAATCTGTATATTTATTCACTAACGTGAAGAATCTTGGGACTAACATATTGTATTGTAATAGATGTAAGCATGAAACTATCATGTTAAACATGACTTCTGTGTTGATAAATTAAACAATGTACTATTGAAATTGATTTCTGGACATTGTAATGTCATTTTTTCTGCAACTGTTGCTGTACATATCACTGTATGTACAATGACATGCCACTTTTCAAAACAAAGTTACGCCACTGGTACAATTTAGTAAAAAACATACAAATTAGCCACCTCGTAAAATACGTACGAATTGCTGTGAGATTGGGTTGCAAATTCTTTCAGGGCCACTGTAAATGCACACATGTAGAAGTTCAGCATGATCCCAGACTAACAGTTTTTGCTAATTTCTGTATTGCTCCAGATTGTGAAGTTTAAAATCCTCAGAAATGAGCAGACCCACAAGGCAATCTGTACTTGCAGAAATAATTTGCAGGTTTCCAGACAATCAAGATGCCCATCTTTTATACATTTATGAAAAATATTTTTATTCTGCCTATTTTTTTTTATAATGCTTTATTTTCTCGTAAATGTCAAGTCTTGTTTCTAAAAATATCTAATTTTACTACCGTTAGTAAAAAAAACAAAAAAGTACAATTTTAAGTATCCATAAAACCAAGAAAAAAATAGTTAAGACTCATTCTCATTGATTTTAATATATGTGTATTTTGTTTTCATGCATTAGTATTTTTTTCCCCACATGGTTTAAGCATAAGAAATCAGTCTTAATCTGTTGTGCAGATTTACTTCAGGTAAATTTATCTTGTTTTAAGGACATTTAGATTTTTGTTGTTGTTGGAAAGCAAGACATAGTCATTTAGAAAAAGACTTTATGCAGTGTGTAGTATTCTCAACTCATTTAACAAATGTTTAAATCTTTTCCGCAGAATTGAGCAGATTTTCCCCCAAACGGCAGACAATGCCGGGGAATTTTTTTATTTTTTCAAATTACTCATTGCGATAGTGATTTTTCCTAAAGAAAGGTGTGAGTGTATCTTATGATAGTGTGCCTCATCATTTACCACTTTATTTCATTTCATCTGACCATAGCCAAGATTAGTTATTGATTACTGAGCTTTTAAATTATTCTAAAGCAAAAGCCAAATAGCACAGTCATTATGGATCCACTATTGACATGCCCAGTATTTCATTCCATTTTCTTGGCCATGAAGCCATCAAGTAGAAATGATCAAATAAGATGAACGATTGTTTTATGACTGTTGCCCACTGTCCTTAGCTTTTGCATTCACAAAAGTAAATAATGAATGCAGTAAACGTCCCCATTTCAAGCTTTGGTATCAGCTGTGTTGGTGACAAGAGCATTCTTGTGGAACTTTTTTTCTCAAGATAACTGATTTTGTTGTTGCTTTCAGTGAAATTTTTGCAAAAACCATCATCACAACAACTCCAAACTAGAACCTAACACGGCAAGCAAGAATAACACTGAGCCAAAAAAACGGCATGTGCGCTTATCAGATTGGTTTTGCCTGCTTAATAGGGCAAAAGGCAGCAGGGCTGGGTCAACACTTGGGGGTTTAGTACCCAAAGTGGCAGAGAGCCTCGGGTGAGTTTATCAAAGTGTAAAATGCCTAAACCAGCAGGGCAACACAATCCTTAGTGCTTAGCGTATAAATCACCATATATTCTTATTTACAGGGCTGCAGCTAAGCCCTTGTTATGAGTAAATACATCCGCTGGCAGTGATTGTATCAGGGTCCATGGGAGAATTAGACAGCAAAAGAAAGTGGAAAGTGACTCTATGTGTGTGTGTGTGTGTGTGTGTGTGTGTGTGTGTGTAAAACAAAGCTCTTAGAAGAACTAGAGAACTAAAGCATTTGAATACAATGCCTCTTAAGGATTTGTCTAAACTGATAGAAGTCTGTTCTTTTTTTGTTAAGAGCACAAAGTGAAGTTTAAGCTATTTTCCTTAACCGAATAACAGGATTCTAGTAGGTCCAAAGGAAACTGTTAGTGGCTAATATGTCCAACTGTGCTATAACTTTGCCAACTTTGGCATCTTCTTAATTTACTTTTTTAATTAAACACAGTTATCCAAACATGATATAAACCCTTTTATCGGACAACATAAGCTGCAAGTTTTCATCTTACACTGAGTTAGTTGTTGTGTTCAGTTGCATCTATCTCATATAAATGAGACAGGGGGGAAAAAAGAGAGAAAAGTTTCATATTTCTTTAAACCTCAAAAGTGTTGGCAAACACAAGAGAGGAAAAGTTGGCCTTAATTCCATCTCACGCTGAAGACTTTGCATTTTAACTTAGTGGGCTCAGTTGGCTGAGGTCCTCTCGCCCGTAAATTGGATATTAGAGGGCGATATAAAAGAGGCTATGTGTGCGCTCCTAGCAGGGAATTATTGCATCCAATATCCCATCCGCCTGTGCAGATCCTCATCTAATAAAGGCACAACTATATTGGTCTTCAACTTTATGAAGCTCCATAGTAACACGCATACAATGGGATTTGCCCGGGTCTCTCAAGCAGGGTTTAGGACAATGCAGATATCATTGCATTCCCCTGCTCTTTAAAGCCCTCCGCTCCAATTTAAATACAAGCATCCAAATAGTGCAGTGGCATTCTGTGGATCCAGCTCTATGAAGAGCTCAACTGTTTTAGAGCGGCGTCCTCAATCTTCATCTTTTGCATTGGAAGGGCTTGAGTGGCCCCCACTGTCCCAGACCCTGACCCAGCCCCCACCCTCAGTAATCCTAAAAAGGGGCAACAGCATCAGAGAGTGTGAAATTAAATACATTACAGCATTAGGGATTAAAGTGTTTTATGGGCAGTTGCTCATCCACATCAGACTTTAGCTTTTTAAACCCTAACATTTGATCTAGGTTAGGAATCAATGGCTGAGAAAGGAGTTGGACTGTTTGTAGGACCCACAAAAAGAGGGAAGGAGAGAGAGCTATAGAGAGTGTGTGAATCTGTGTAAAAGAGAAGCCATGCGCACTCCTGGGAAGAGAGTATTTATGGCTGATCCTGTTGCTGGTGGAAAAAAGCAAACTGACAAAATCTCCTGCAGGAAGCCGGCCTCGGTTAAGCTGCTCTGCTTTTCATAAGTGTGTGTAACTGAGGGGTTTCCCTGCCACTGCTGAAGAGCAGACGGAAAAGCCGCTCTCCAAAGAAATGAGCCTTTAAACGTAGAACTTTAATGCAAATATTAGTTCATTTAGCAATTCGTTCAGTAATCAGTTTCGATGATATCTGGATATATAAATAAACAACGCTATCTCACGACAAATTCGTACGTATTTTATGAGGTGGCTAATTCATATGAATTTGTACAACCTCACTCGTACGAATTCATACGTTTTGTCTAAACCCCAGTGACGGGTAGGATTAGGTGTGGGGTTAGGGGTTGTTCATTCATACGAATTTATACGAATTTGGCAACTCGTAAAATAAGTACGATTTAGCAAAAAACATACAAACTCCTACAAGTGAAGTCGTACAAATTCGTACGAATTAGCCACCTCGTAAAATACATACGAATTGCTGTGAGATCGGGTTGAAATAAAACCTAAGTTTTATAGTATACCTTATCTAGGCATCATAGTTTCAAGTGGAGTTTAAATTCAGTCCACCTCATGTCATTCCTAAACTGTATGACTCCCTGTCCTGCTCTATCCCACACAACAAAAGCTGTAGGATATGACTAAACACACCATAAAAGTCTGTACGACTCATGCACTGTATTTTAAGCCTTCTGAAGCCCTTTGTGTGAAACTGATTTTTTTCCTCAAATCTCATTTATGCTTGTGCATATTCAAAAAGGACACATCATGCCACGTTTGATGCAGGGCAACTCAGTTAATCAAAAGAAAACTGAAATCGCAATACGGCAGTAGCAGTCTATGGAAGCCACGGAATAAAAGAATTTAAAAAAAAGGTAATTTTGAGTTTATGTCTCACAATTCTGACTTTTTATCTCGCAATTCCGAGAAGAAAAATTAGAATTGCGAGATATAAACTTGTTTTTCTATCTTTTAAAACTTATTTTAAAAGTTTATATCCCGCAATTCAGACTTTTTTTCCTCATAATTATGATATAAAATCTGAATTGTGAGATCAAAATGTTATGTTATGTTAACTATGTAAAATGTAATAGGTTTAAAAAGGGTATCTTCAAAAAAATCGATTAAAAATTCGATTCTGACATCCAAAGGCACAAGACAAATTTTTTTCTCTTATTCCGTGGATTTTGCCCATTTTCCTCCACTTGTTAGCACTGTTTTCCTAGTAGTAGTAGTAGAAGTATTATGGTCATATTGATGTATAATCACATTTTTTGTACAAATTGTGCAGCTCTGGAACTTTAAAAAACACATTTTTAATCGCAATCACAATTTTAATCAGAATTTTTTTTTTTTTTTCAAAATCGAGCAGCCCTAGTTTGACGTCAGTGATGCCAAAAGCCATTGTTTCGCTCTAGTCATATAAGCAATCCTGAAATACCAAATTTGAAATTTCAAAAGCGCAAATAAAGGTTGAGAGCTGTACGCAGTAGATTTTCAGCAAATGGCAAATTCATGAAAATAATTTAATTATATATCTATTTGTCTAGATTTGTTTTTCTCAATTTAGCTTAAAAATCTAAATCAGTCTCAGTTGACACAAACAGCTATAATGCATTTCCTCCTAAGCTCAGCAGTCTCATTGACCACTTCCTGTTTCCTTGGAGAATGGCCCAAAATGGGAATAGCTATCAATATCAATCAAACCTGTTCCTCTCTTAAACGACCCTAGTCAGATTACCAGCTATCATTAATCTTTCTCAGGAAGAAGGGCATTTGTCCTTGTTTGACAACGTCATGTTCCATGAAGAAACTGAAACATCATTTGGCATTCATACCCATATTGCTGGGTTTCTTCAACAAATTATGAGCTGAAACAAACCGTTAGTTGTCTAGTACTGAAGTGCTGAATGAAGTTGAGAGGAAACCAAAGGAGAGGAATGGCAGCTGTCTTTGAAATCACCGTTCGGGATTCTAATGAAGCTCCTGGGACTCAACTCCAAACTTCATTAATTGGTTTGGACTCTCTTCAAAAGGTTCAAATCAAAGCCTCATATGAAGGGTCACATTGTTTACTTTGATCATCAATATCAATTTACACATCACATACAGAAGTATCCATTTACAATTCAAGCTGAAATGCATGAGATCCAAGGTAATGTCATTGTCAGACATTCAGCGTAGACGACACATAGTATTCTGTTCAGGCTTCACTGTCAGCATTTGATATGAGATGGGAAAATGTTTTAAAATAGCTAAATGTCACATGCGAGATATCATGACCCTTGAGGGGTACATTAGAAGCATTTGATTCCACGGATTACAATGCTTATTCAGTGCACATGGAGGGAAAATATGAGATGGATCTTTAATCTTCACTCTATGGTCTCCTGCCGTTTGCTGCTGTCTCCGACAGCGGGATTTGATTTCACCTCCTCCAGAGCAGAGAGCGGTCTCCGTCACCGAAAGACCAGAAGCCAGGGCACACGGGGGCCACCCACTCAAGTAGAAAGACATTGGGAAATTGTGCAGTGGAGAAGGCTTAGATACCTTTCCCTCAGGAGTAATACAGGCCAGTGGAGAGGCCTTGGCTGAGATCTGGTTGGATCTGAGCCCAGGCTTGTGGTCCAGAGTAAAGGATGAATGATCCACCAAGAGTCCATGTCGTGTGAACTTAAAACATTTTGCTTTCTCCGCTTTCTCTTGCCTGCCGTCTGCTGATGACATACTGTTTTCGGAACTGGATTCTGCACATGCATTTAGTCAGCAGAACATACTCAAAGAATCCTCGAGGTTCAGTACAGGTAAAGCTTAATCGACAGCATTTGTAGAAATAATTTTGATTAGCACTAGAAATTATGTTGACTCGTTACTCAATTTTCTTATAAAACAAAAAAAAAAAGGTGAAATAAATCTTAGGATGGGGCACTTACAATGGAAGTAAATGGAGCCTTTTTTTAAACTGTGTATTGCTTAATCTGTAAAGCTGTTTCAGGGTTTATTTTAGAGTTTTATTTTTAATGGCATTGTGTTGTCATAGACAAGTTGCAAAATTGGACATAATGTTACACAGAAAAGATCATTAAGCGATCCATAAACACCTCAATATTACAATAGTGAAATATTTGGTAACGNGGGTGGGGGGGGGTGGTAATAGTGGCGTACCTTTGGGAATTTTTTTGCAAAACCCAAAATACGTACATATCAGCTGGTACAGAATTGTACTTAGGATGTGGAAGCTTTGGGTACGAATCCCGTGAAACATGACTCACGATAAAAGAACTCAAAGATGAGAAATCAAAAACAAGCTAAAATGGCATGCTTATGATCGCGTTTTTATGTCACATTTGCTTTTGTTAACACTATCAGGTAGGTTTAGGTGTAGATGGTAGGCTAAGTTATTTTAAAATGTAATGGAGCATTACACTTTTAGCGCCACTCACCAGACATTTCAAATCAGAACTGCAGTGAAACGTACAAAACCAACGTAATATAAAACGTACAATATTTACGTTCATCTGTTTAGAAAAAAAAACTGAACACGCTTTTAGCACATTGAAACGTGCCGCTATGTATTTTTGTTTGGCAAAAATGTTCCCACAGGTATGTTTTTCTAATGAGCCAGGGCTGAAAAAAAAAAACACTTGAATCTGACTATTTTGTCAATTGGAATCAAAAATACATTGCACACGGATGCAGTGATGCATATGTTTACATACATTTTACAACTTATGAATGTGCATGTTTATTAGCGTCTCACATCTTATGAACTGGTCAATGAAGGAGACTGAATATTTTTGGTAAAAGGTCTTCTGACTTAAATGTCAGCTTTCTTTTTAGCAAAAACGGTTCTGAATGTTTGACTGCTGAAGTTTTGGAATACATGTAATACACATGTAAACAAATACGTGAATCGGATTTGCAATGTTTAGGGTTCGTATAAACAGGATCGGATTGGATTCCTTCCTATTGACGAAAAATAGTGTATTGGCCCCATTCAATTCCATTGAAAGTATCTCAGTGTAACCCCAATTTTTTTAAAGAAAAAAGTTGAAATACATTTTTGAGGTAATCAGCATTATGTCAACTGAGCATAGCTTGTACTGAACTTGTACCATGCATAGTGCCGTGTTGTTAAGTGTGGTAAAAACAGTCTAGAATACCTTGGTGTCAGGTGGGTGCACTGCCCCAGGGACTTATGGGAGAAAGTGCAAACAGGGTGAGTCCCCGAGGATTAACTCGATTACTAGACCGAACAGGATTACGGCAAGCCAACTCCAACACGTTTTGCTGCTCTCACCTGACGGGGGCATAAACAGTATGTTCATACGTTGCCAAGCACGGCTACAGATTTAAACCCGTAAGCAGGTTTCTACAGGTGACAAGTCAATTATTCTCCAATGTAAACATGATTGGGGATCTGACATCTATCCACAACTGAACATGTCAGCAATGGCAATACAAACACCCCAAAACAAACAAACCAAAGTAAGAAAGAGCAGATAAATGAAATATCAACAAACAAGGACCAGGCCCTGGCACTGCCTGCTGGAGAAATCCAAATGAGACTGGATAATGTGGGCCTTCATGGGCTACATCCATGGCATTCCCCTTCACATTCCCATTCTTCCTGTTAGAATTGAAGGATTATGGGAAGGAAGTGCTTTGATTAAACACAATGGGCATCTATCCTCTGTTGATTTGAGGGATTCGGGAGGCAAATCCCTTACAAAACCCGATATAGAGACCGAGAGCGCTGGAGGAGGAGGGGGTGCGAGAGGAGGAGGATGAAGGGGTTTGAGGTGGGTTAAGATGCTCCTCTGAAACGCACCAGCTCCTTGAGCCCTCCGTAAACACTCAAATAGAAGCTTTAGATCTTCCATTCTGACTCCTTAAGCTCAAGTGCCAAGTGGGTAAGTTCTGCAATATCCCATAAAATCTTGTATTGCTTATCACAGATTTGATCATTATCGAGTGGCCATGTGGATATGATTCCATGTACAAACCCGATCAGGGAGTTTATGAGCTGGTGATTGTTTCGACCTTGTGGTTTCGTGCGAGTATCAAATAATCAAATAACACGAAAACAGGGAATGCAGCGTAGCGAGAGCAGCCTGATATCAAAAAGGTGTTGCTCATAAACAGAGTCTGTAAGACATAATGACAGCGTATACAAAGGACGGGACCATGTAAACAAAACCACTGTCATTTGTTGTCACTTGGCATAAATAGCCTGATCAAGAATCAAGAACAGAACGTATTTGTTTATTTCAGTTGATTTTCACATTATTAACTTTAGGGGTCAATGATGACCCCCCCCTAATAGATAGGATAATTTTCATCCTATCTATTAATTTACTAAAAAATACATAAAAATCGTTGGGGAGTTGGGGGGAAGGGTGCGTAAAGTAAAAAAAAAAAATTGGGGTACAACTGTACAAAATTCTTACAAAAACCTTAAGTAGTTTTGCGTAATCTTTTTTGTATAATATCTTAGAAAAAGTATTTTAACAAAACTGCTTCAGTCAAAAATATCAGGGTTATACAACTGTTCTAATATTATACAAAATTAAAAAAAATCTTGAAAAGAAAACCTTGTCAAGTAGTTTTGCGTAATGTAATTTTTTCGAAGAATATATATATTCTTTTAACCAAATGGCTTCACTGATCCACCAAATTAAAGACATGTAGTGCAACCAATATGCGGATAAATAAATAAATAATAGGAAATGATCCTGAAAGACCCCAGAAGACCCTCATGACTATCCTTCAAAGTCAATGAGTCTATTGAAGTATCAGATCATTTGTCTTTTTTTATGACAAGGCAAGGCTCAGGTTGTTTTACTTGGTTACACCACATGACATCAGTCATACAATTATTTATTGAAAAAGGTGTAAAGGTTTTTCAAAACTATAGAACCAACGTGAATTCAAACTCAAAATGAGTACTTGTCATATGTGTTTTTCCTGTCTTTATTGTGGACACTCTTAAACGTCAACTTTGACAAATATCTTGCCTTACCTTAATTATCTTGAAGTTACTCCAAAAAAAAAAGGGTTTCAATTGTGTATCACTCCAACTCAATCCAACTCTCTAAATTCTTCTCTCCCGTATTGAGGAGGAAGGTAGAAAACAGGGTTAAAGTCCAATTATTCCATACTAGTTACCTCATGTCCTCATTAAAGACATTTTTTTCACCTCGGTTTTAGGTTACAATCTTTGCAAATAGTGACCCAGGTCCTGCCTTGTCAAGCCCCCTTATCCCAAATGAATCATGAGGTCTTGTAAACAGTGCAGTGATCCAGTTTCTTGAGGGAGTCGGGCTGTAAGGGAGAAAAAAGGTCTGGGGATTTGCAACGGATTTACACATATACAGTTTCAGCTAAGTTCCCCAAGGTCGGCCTGCGAGACCTTCACCCGTCAGTGCCTTAAACAAGGCGTTTACCACCCAGTCTCTTCCTGGCCATACCACATACGGAGGGCCAGTAAGGAGGAGGGAGTCCCACACATCAAACGCGTGTTCTCATTTAAATTCTTCTATGCGGGCTGTGGGATTTCGTTTAATGAGCTGAGAAGCGCTGTTAGACAGCTGACTCCGGAGTTGCCCTCTGAAGGAGACGTGGGCAGACGTCTCTCACCTCTGAAGCCGGGCCGACCGAACGTACGGGTCCGACAATCTGGTCCGTAAAAGCTCTGAATTCGTCGTGCATTTATTTAAATCTAGAACGTCTCCAGAGAAGAGTCTCTTTTCATGACTCTGGCTCTGATTTGTGGCTTCGCTGCTAGCGAGTCGCCGTATTGTGTTTTAAGCACTGCAAAACGGAGCAGACCCGATCCGAGCGCGGAGGAGAGGAGGCAGGCCGGGTTTCTGCTGGCAAGGTGAGCACAAAGAGGCTCTTCTGTTCCTGCGGACCCATCCCAGGCCCCTGCCAGGGCACTTTGGCAGCTTGGTGCTTCCCTGGGGCCGAGCACCGGAGCCTGCCCAGTCTTGCCCTACCACAACAGCTGCCAGCTCTCGGCCTCACACACACACACTCCATGGAAGCTCCAGTGCTTTCTCCCCACACATTCAGTCTCTAACCCCTCAAATCTGAAAACTCTGTTTCCTGAGTCTGACACCACTAAGCCTCCCTTTGGCGAGGGCTTTTTTTCCTTCGCCACTTTCTCTTTTTTCTCCTTTCCATGAACGTCATCTCTCTGCAGGAAATGATACCCCACATTCTTGACTGTTTGGCTCCAAACAGAACTGTGCAACAGAAGGAGAAGCAGAGTATGAGAAGAGACAGTGTCTGGAAGAATTGTCTCTTTTTCATTATCTCAGCGTGCCTCTCCGTATCTTCCACTCCCATTCAGTGTTTCTCACATACAAACACACACATACACACTCCATGGAATTACACAGGGCTGTGAGAACATACTGTGACAGCAGCCTGTTTTGCATATACACAGAACTAAGCTGTTAACAAAATAATTGCTAACAATTTCATATATAATGAGTGAAAGAGAGAGAGAGTGAATACTGCTAAAAAGTTTAGGGTTGGTAAGGGTTTTTTGATGTTTTTGAAAGTCTTTCATGCTCACCAAGGCTGCTTACTATTTAATAATAAAAAAACGAGTAAAAACAGTAATACTGTGAAATATTACAATGTAAAATAACTGTTTTCTATTTTAACACATTTTAAAATTGTATTCTTGTGATGAAAAAGGTGATTTTTCAGCATCATTACTCCAGTCTTCAGTGTCACATGATCCTTCAGAAATCATTCCAAGCTGCTGATTTGCTGCTCAATAAATATTTCTTCTTATTATCGATGTTGAAAACAGTTGAGCTGCTGCTTCGTGTTTTTGTGGAAACCGTGATACATTTTATCAATCCAAAACCGATCGATCGATCAATCTAAAGATAGATAGATTTTCTTTTTTCTATCTAAAGATAGATTAGATTTCCATCAATGTACATTTTCACACAAGTTCTAACTAAACACTGTTTGTAGGGTTAATGTATGTCCCATATTAGTTTGTTTGGTTGTCATTACCACAACCAAACAAAAAAACAAACCGAACTCTAAAGTGTGGCATCATACCTATTTGACAATATTTGTGGGCCCCCAACCCATATTCATGCTAATAGAATACAGTATTTTCACATGAGTGTCTTTAACAGAACTAGACCCCCCCCTGCAACCCCCATTTAAGTGGACCAAAAACTGATGTGAATAGTCTGCTTGACAATGTCAAAGTCTGACCTTAAAACCGGACTGAAATTCTAATTTTGATCCATTTTATACCGATAATAAAATGAATTAAATTAAATGAATTAATAAATGAATTGTGCTTTTGAGTTCGTTCAGAGCATTCACATATGAGACAAAATTCTTGCGAAGTTTTAAAACCCCTGAATCAAATTAACACCCTTAGAAGGGGCTTCTGGTCATTATGTTTTTACTGTATGAACACCTACTGAGTGAAAATAAACATATCATTAGCAGACACAACAACCGTTCTGGGTAACAAGCAGAGAATGCACCAGGTATGAGGAGGGAAAGAGTTGGCAGATGTAAGACTTAAATTTCAGGACATCTGTGTGTGTGGGTGCTTGTGTGCTCATTTGTGTGTGTAAACACACGGGGTGAGGGTGAGTCTGCTCTAACAGTGTCAATAAAGGGACATCTCTATTGGGCTGTTCTGTTATGCACTTGCTAAACAGCTTTCTGGCAAAGCCACTACAGATTCCTCAGTGATGAATCATGGACAGGAAGCTATGGCGTGACATTAGGCAACAATTAAAATCAAAATTAGAATCAGATGATAAAGAAAGGAATTTGCTTTTCACTATGCGTTCGCTGAATTGTGGCTGCGTGAGAGGAATACAACATGACTTGCAGCAGATATGACGGGGATATCTCCATTTATGATGCACTTTGTTGGCTGAGACAGCGGTGAAACTCACTTAATTGTCATTGCCTTTTGAAAAACAGCAGTGAATCTGATCGCAGTTTGATTTGGCTTGAATGTACTAAAGGTGAAGACACAAATCTTTCAAACAAAAGTCTAAATTAGAGAAACTCGGCAGTATCCTTATTTCATGATTAACACAAACAAACTAATCAAATATGCTATGCAGCAAAAAATTAAGATTATTATTTTTTATTATTAAACAATATTAATAATTAATATTCATATTTTTACTTCTAATAATGAGCCTATAGTTAATAAGTAGGTTTATTATTTTTTTGTGCTAATCCTGAATTAGAATGCTAGATATTAGTAGCATAATAATAATAATAACTAATAGTAATATTTTAATTTATCTAATAATAAGCCTAGATAATAGATAATAGTCAGTTTATTTCGTGCTAATCATGAAAAAAGATTTAGAATGCTAATTATTATTATTATTATGCATATTAATTATTTTAAAAACTAACTGGGTGTTTTCTTCTGATTACTATTTTTATTTTTGCTTTCATTTTTCACATTTTTTCAATAATTTATAAGTAAGAACAACAACAACAATAACAACAACCTGGTTTTAATCCCTTTTGTGATTCCCAGGGTTTTCATAATGTTTCATAAATGGCATTTTGGTGTTGCAATATTCCATCTGGTTGGCCAGGAAAAGAACATTTCAGAGGCAGCTCTCATTTCATCCTAACCCAAAGCTACTATCCTAGCTCCCTCTGGTGGCAATTACAAATTAGTGAGTGAAAATCTTTACCTTCCTCTTCCCCATTACATCTCAGTGCCTTTTGTGTTCATTCTGAGGTCATAACTACGATGATACATCACATTCTTAGTCAAATCAGACACATACACAAACCTTTGAGATACAGTACTCTGTACTGGCATTGGATATACACATTCATATATACAAACTTTATTCAATATGACATCTCAAAAAGTCTGTTTAGTGCTTCGATAGAGCTTAAACTCACATAGCAGGTAAAGGTCTGTCTGGAGGAGGTCTCTTTCCCTGGAGGCCAGGTCACGGCGCTGCTCCACACCTCCTGCATCATTCAGAGATTTTCTAGATCCAAATGCCTGCTGATGCACCCTGCACAACACACACAGCTCCAGCAAGATCACAGGAGGGAAACACGTGTCCGCGTCAGCCTAAAGCCCTGAGGAAGACTCTGACAACCTTTTAACCCGTCTCCCTGTGAAATAAACAGACACACCAGGATGCTCAATCCAGTCTCCGCTGGCCGAGCCGGAACTCGGTGGATAATTCATGACAATTCGCATTCAAAATAGTTATGAACGGGACATTCGGGGGCTACAGCTCCCAAACAAGAATAAAAACAGATGTATATACCGCAAGCGTAACGCATGCAGAGATGCTTATGCGGCACATTGCAATTCATCGCGTGAAACGGCTCAGGTGGCCTGATGTGTTCGGTGTCAATCACTTTGATTGGCAGGCATATGTCAGAATTGGAAAATGTCACATGGAGAAAGAGACAGAGCTAGGCTTTCCAGCCTAGCGCCAAGGCATGGCCTATTTTAATATTTCATCTAGCCAGAGAGAGTCTTTCGCTCCATAGTTTAAATTCTAATCTTGTTATGGCAGAGGTGCATGTAGTCTGCAGGCTGCGGCACCAAGCAGCTCTAATTCTCTCTGTTTCTCTCTCCAGCTAAACAAATTATTATAAATTCCATTATTTTTCCATTATGCATATATGTTTTGGTGGCAGAGCCACTCTGCAGAGCTCTCTCCATTAAGTGGTCTGGCTTTTCCTCATCAAAGGCCAATACTTCTGGCCCTAAACACAGCTGAGTCCTGTAGGACCCTCGCAATAGGTCATCATTAGTATATCATTCAAATGCCGTTCATTCGCTAATGTGGAGTTATATCTAATAATGGCATCTCTGGTGGCTTTTTTCCCAAACCCCAAAGCAGCTTGTAGCCACGGCCGCCTTATTCATCTCTAGCATCCGAGCCTTCCACGAAAGGAGGTTTTCATCTCTCCTAATAGATAATATTCCCGATATATAAGCCTGTGGAGATTTTTCCAGAGCCTGAGAGACATATGGGGAAATATCTATCGGTCTGATCGATGCACCATACTTTAGCCTTGGACGTCGGGCCGCCCCGAGTTATTTTTGGCAGGAGGAGCTTCTGTTTTCGTACATTTAATAGGCAGCGTATTTAAATGTCATCATGATTTCATTTTTACTACCTCGTCCGAACTTCCTCTTCCATAAATCCCGGGGTCAGTCCATAATGGAGATGAGTTCATAACTCTCTGCGCGTGTCGCTCTGTTTGCACTTGGTTTTGAGCTTCTTTTGAATGATGCATCTCAGATAAAATGGTGACATGAGAATGAAGATGTATTTTTGTGTAGGTCTTCTCCCTGTTACCCACAGAATCAACTCATCAAGCTACTTTAGAGTGACAATACGGAGTTAAAAACAAGCTGAAATGGTTCAAACTAGTGAGGTAGCATCTATCATGTACAACTGAATTCACGTCAGTGAGCCAGCATAAATCTACACTGGAATTGCTTTTCTTCCTCAAGTGGTGTCATGCAATGCCTGGGAAAAAGCCAGTGGCTCATTCATTTGACTGGCCGTGCAACACAATCATGCTAAACAGCTAATCACTCACAGTCTCTTTTTTTTTTTTTAACCACAATAATGTCCTCTGTAAGGCGACAAACAAATTACCAGCAAGTGAGGCGACACAATAAATCCATGTGTTTCTTTTTGTGAGTGTGTGAAGCTCTTTGTGTGCGAGGGAAATGGGGTGTAAGACACACACAACACATAGCAATTATCTCACAGTGTCCCTGAAGCAGTGTAGCATTACCCTAGACTCCTGAGTTATGCTGTTTAGCTCACTGCTGTGTTCGCCTTTGTTTTAATAGACAAACACAAAGTTTAATTCCTTCTGGGTCAGACAAGAGAACTCAATGAATGGGCTAGACCTTTAAACACACACAAAACGAGGGACTCATTTAGTGTTAATTACTCTTTGTCATTTGCTGTCTATCCAGCAGCGGCGCAGTAAAATGTCAGCGCCGAAATTAGCCTCAGAGCTGAGCAATTTTCGCAGCTAAATTGCCGAATGACTATCGCTCCGTAATAGGTAGCAATCTGTGGTAATATGATGAGATCATTTGGAAAAAGTCAGGGGGACGGATCAAAAGCAGGCATTATCCGCACTGATGTGGTGACCCGGGGAACATGTGGACACAGCTGTAGTGTCATGTGACACGTGGGGGAGCAGGTGCCAGTTGGCAAAGGCGCAAAGACGGCGAGCGACCGAACAATTACTGTTATTCATAACAGCCGCTACGCGCAGAGGACCAGATTCATTCTTACTTGGAGTTAGATGTACCCTAAGTGTAGAAATACTCTTAATCATCTGTCAGTCCGTGCCTGGCGTGAATACGCACTGCAAGTGCAGCTCATTATTATTCATAATATGAAAAAGATTCTGACATGGAATGTGTGAGTGCAGAACTCTGCTGATTTCCACAGAATTAGAGCTCTTGTCATTCACAAAGTTGACATATTTTGGCTAATTTAATCAGCAACTCTCTGGTCGATTTAACACATTCTACCTTGTTTAAATCCGTTCCACAGAATTCCGTAGAATATTCCGTCTGGGTCTGGTTAGAATTCAAGACAAGGTGGGAAAGAATATTAGACAGAGTATCTGATATCGGCGGTTCAGCATACAACGCAAGTGTAAGGTGCGTTCGCATAGGGCTTTCTTTGTCTCAGATGTGTGGCCGAGTGAAGTCTCTACATTTTCTTCTAACCCACTTTCTCTTCAAGTAATTGTTATTAAAAGAATAGAAATGGGGTCAGAACTGGAAGCAGTTCTTGCTTCTCGCCCTGCGTGTAATTAACATTTCACAGCGCATATCTCATTACAGAAGACAAGGCCACTTTTACCGAAAAGAGTGTGATGCATTAAGATTTCACCAGGCTATAATCTGACTTGCTATCATTAAAGAATAATGTAAACCTTCAAGTGATTTAATTGGATGTCTATAGAGACATAATAGAGGAGTTAAAGTCTTTGTTTAGTGTTCACTTGAACTGTCTGAATCTCTCTCTGTCTCTTGCTTTTTCACTCACAGCTGAGTGAAGGCCGCAACTAGGACTGTGTGCTATGACGACAGATATATTTATATTTATTTAGATATATTGTGTTTTTAAGGTAAAAATACATTGTGGAAGTTAGCCATTTATGGTTGTCAAACCATGATTCAACTTTGTGCCACATCAATAAAGAATTCAAATGATGTGCGCCTAACACTGGGAACTGAGAATTACATGGTTATAACCATTATATTTAAAAAATAAAATATTAATATCATGTTAATACTACACTTATGATAACATCGTAAATAATGGTAGACATGCTGGTGGCCGTCCATCATAAAATAGAAAAATTATTCTACTGCAGCCCAAAATCTTGTTGGAGGAAATAATAGACTAAAGCGAGACACTTTACACACACCTGAATAAAATCACCTGTTTTGGATTCTGTAAAAAAAAAAGACGATGTTAAGTTGCGGACACATTTAGTGTTGTTCGGCAAATATTTAAGGGCAAAATCCAGTTGCTTCAATAGGAATCCACACGATCGAGAATTTCACGTGAGAGTGAAACATTTCACCACACAGATTTCGCATCGGGTTCAGTTGGTCATGAGAATTTGCCACGTTGATCAACAGAAAGCTGCTTGGTTTGAAAATGACTTCTGAGTGAGCTGTGCTTCATATACCCCTACACTACCGACCACACTGATGAAAGTGATTCTGAAGTACTACAGAAAAAAACAAATGATATTTCAACATGAAAAAGTTAGTTCAGGCAATAATTTAAAAAGTAAATTCTATATTAGTACTCAATTCAAGCTTGTAGAAATGAAAGCATAAATATCAAAGTTATAAAATTAAGTAAAACCTACTCAATTTTCTAATACTGATGTTCCCATCATGCACTGGGGCATGAATAATTAAAAAGATTGCTTTTTTCCATGTTTTCCAGCTGTATTTACAGTGTTTTATTATTGTTTAGTAATTTGCCATTTTGTGACATCTGGAGTTAATTTACTCAAAATGACACAATCATACTCCAAAAAACGATCCATCGAATCTTACCGTCATTGTGTATTGTGTACCAAGTATTGAGGTCTATGTGTTCGGGTAGGTACCACGTTACTTCTATTATGTAGATATGTTGTCTACACAATATCTGCTGTATTATTTCCTTAGATGTTTCTAAGTAAAGCATAAACTTTAAAAGCATCCCTTAGTTGAGTGTTATATTGTGAATTCCATATGTGAAATTTACTTAAAATAAACACTGTGTGCAAAAACTTGTGAAAGAAAAATTAAGTAAAATTTTTTCAGTGCAGAGCCGTCCTTTGGGAGGGGCGACTGCACCAGGCCCCGTGCTTGAGGAGGCCCCTGCGGCAAACGGATGGAGAGGGAACCCTGCTTCCGCTACCTCCCACTGGGCCCTGCGCCATGCTTGGGACAGCCCTGCTACTGACAATTAACAACTGACCATTTTTCATGAAATTTCGGTGATGTAACCACACCTTTAGACGGTCTGCACAAAGTACCGATCAACAGAAAGCTCTTTTTGTACGTTTTTGTACACTTATGGTTATGGTTTTTCTAGATATACCCTTGAAACATTCTGAACCTGTTTCAATTTAAAAAATGTAACTAAAATACCAGAACCAAACATCACTCAGTTCTTGTAAGTGCATTCGTCTTGATGGAAAACTTTAATGAATGTCTCTGGCACTGCAACACCAGTACTGAATCCACAACTAAGAGATTAAGCATCAAAAGATTCGCTAATCGAAGAGTTACGAATCGTTGAAAATAACACCATTTACACTGGCTTTTGTGGCTCATCCAATCAGATTTTAGAGAACTATCTGAACTATTAGTTATAATATTAGTTACACTGTTTTGAGTCTTTCGTCTTCAACCTAAGTGTAACATAATGTGAAGCTTTTTTGGACTGAGTGCGACTTATTCATTTCTGCATTGCATGGTATTAAATGACTCATATCATTATATACAATTTTGCTTGTGCCGCCCACCCCTCATCGCAACCATGCTGGTTTGCTTAACCAACAAGCGGCTGGGACCATGATGGGAACTTTAGGCACAACAGCTTGTTTTGAAAGACGTGTATGAGTGAATGGAACCAAACCGTGACGCTCATAAAGTGAGAGACACTCATATGCATCCAATTTCCTACGAACACATAACAATCTCTCACGCGGGGTTAAACGAATCCAGGACTGATCCTTTGCCACAATAAAAGCAAGTCAAGGCTGTTCGAGATTTCCACGTCCATTAAGAGAAAAGCGGCACGGATGGCTCTAAGCGGCGCGTCGGACCGCGTTGGGATCATTTCCATGGTAGGCTGGCAAGGAGGGAAGTGTTGATGGTGGCAGACAGTGAGAGAAGAGACACGGAGATATGTGTCAAATTAGTCATGCCGTCCAGGGGCCTGCGTGGCTTTATCTCAGGACAGTCTCACTCCCACCCCCCACCCAATGCCCTGGGACTCGCGGGGTGAGAGTGCTGTGAATACCTTACATACACACACACACACATACAGCTTTTGCAGCTGGAATCATATGCGAGACATTACGATATCGAGCAGAGCATGAAAAGGCACACCGTCTACTACAGCGCCACATTTGAAATGCACACGCCTGTGGTATGTTTTTATTTTCCTCCCAGTCGTTCACACCTCCAGTATGGAAGCAGGTTTGCGAGAAACGTCGAACCCTAACTCAGCCTAAACGAAAGATTGTTGGCAAAACAATAGCTTTTGCCTGTTTCTGTTTTGTTTAACTCTAGGCAACAAGAACAAGACCTTCAGGAGTCATGCCAGATTACCCACTAACTACATCAGAAAGAGGCTCGTATAAATTATAGGGAATATTACCAAGAAATAAGCTTCACTGTCTGGAAGATCTGAAAGGTGTCCTTTAGGGAGAAATTAGCGAGATGGCTCTCACACGTCGGAGCCCGTTGTCTGTTTTATTTTGCTCCCTAACGAGCCGTCGTGGCCATACGTGATTGAGATTTTTCATTATTGCCGCACACAGATGGCCATTAGTTAGACGCTACCTCAGCCAGACACGGGCTGTCTTTGTCCTACTGAGAAATACTGCACATGCCGTCTACAGGGGCTCTCAAACATTCAGCCTGCCGCAACGACGGTCTCAAAACATGAGGCGCAGTTCAAAAAAAATATGGATTGCATCCCAATTAACAAACTTTTCTCCTTAAAGAACTCACTTACTTTTTTTTATTTTTTCTTGGAACCAGCAGGAGTTATATCAAGTGTCCAAAACCAGAAAGACAGTAAATCAGTGTTGGAGGAAACAACTGTAGCCTGTCAAGCTACAAGCTAGTGAGAATTTAAAGTAGTTCAGCTGCAGTAAATAAAATCTACACTAGTGCAAGCTACCAACAAAAAATATTTAACGACACTGAAGCTAAGAAGACAAAATCGTTTTAAATTGTGTTAAATGAATCAACCTTGAACAGAAGTGTGGAATAATTAAGATATTTGAATGGTTTTTTTTTTCAAGTCTTTTATGCTCATCAGGGTTGCATTTATTTGATGAAAAATACAGTAATATTGAGAATTATTAATACAATTTAACATAACATTTAATATATTTTAAAGTGTAATTTATTCCTGTGATCAAAGCTGAATCATTACTCCAGTCTTCAGTGTCACATGATCCTTCAGAAATCATTCTGATTTGCTGCTCAAGAAATATTTCTTCTTATTATCAAATGTTGAAAACTATTTTTCTGCTTAGTAATATTGTGGAAAACATGATACACTATCATTGAAATGTTTGAGGAAAATTAATACTTTTATTCAGCAATTAAACACTGATAATAAGAAAAAAAATTATTAATACTTAATAATTGAGCACAAAATGAGCATATATTAATAATTTCTGAAGGATCATGTGACACTTATAAATTGTAACAATATTTCACGATATTACTGTTTTTAATGTATTTTTCACCAAATAAATGCAGCCTTGGTGAGAATAACAAAACAAAACAAAAATCTGGGGGTTCAATCGCTTTAAGGCCTTTAAGCATAAGCGTAAAAAGGTATTATGTTCCATTTAGCAAGCATGCAACCACTTAAATTATAGACAGAAAATACCATTTACAGCAAACGCAGGCAATTTACCAAAGGAAATTTATCGTTTTTAAAGCTTTTTAACAGTTATCAAGGTTGAGCCAAAAACTTGGGACTAGTTCGCAAAACTTGTATCTCCAATATTTATTGAACGATTCGATGGACAGCGGCGGTCCAAGAGACAAAGTTGCTCAGAATGAGGAGTTCTACCATGTGGTATGAATGTCGTGGGTGTGTGTGAAAAAAATGCGCAATACACAATTTTTCGTTCCGATCAGCCTCCGTTAACCTTGTCTGACAGCTGGTCAAACTTCAGTGGCCGATGGCGGACATGTTTTTTGAGATACGTCAATGTCCTCATAGACAATCACAGCACCTCGGACAAAAACACTGCACGCCAATTTTCAAGTTGATCGGACTAACGGTGAAGTAGTTATAGCCATTTTCATGTTGCTTTGCTGTTATAGCGCCACCACGTGGCCAGTCGACACGTCCTTTTTCACGCAACCACAGAATGAGCTCTTACAAAGGTGTGCTGAGTTTGGTGAAAATATCTCATTCCGTTCACGAGTTATAGCAATTTTAGTAAAAGTGGCCCCACCCACTTTGAACGTTTTGGCAGCCCCTAGAGACTGTGAATCGAAATTTCAACTTTTTTTTTTTTTTTGATAATTATTGAAAATCAGACTCTGGAGAATCTCACTGCACTGGTTTGGTTCCAAACGGGTAAAGACCTAGGATTAGCTCACAAAAGTAGGTTTTCAAAAAGTCCACAAATACCCGAAACTTTCACCAAAAATTTCTACGAGCGATTCCGCATTTTGTCCATCTTGAGCTAAGGATTCCAATGACATAAGGCACTTCAGCCTACGCCTAACGGTTTAGGAGTTATGAACTACACGCTTGAACCCCTAATTATTCAAAACTTTTGAACGGTAGTGTAAATTTACAATAATGTAACTAAACAGTCATGAACTAAAATATGCAGCTATAAATATGCTCCACACATTTTTGGAATTTTCCTGTTAGGAAAGCACATTGGATCAAACTACAGCTCACTCAGCAACAAAGTTAAGTGTGTAATACATTGTGGCATCTACTTGTTTAAAAAAAAAGTAATTTGTTACTGGAAAAGCTAGGCTTTTTCTTTCTTTCTTTTTTTTTTTTTACTTTGATAATTTTTGCGAAACGGTTCCCGAGTACAATGTCTGTGCAGTTCCGTGTGATGCTTCAAACTGTTGCATGGTGATGCCATATAAATCCTTGGATTAAGCCGTTTTTCCCAACAGAAATTCTTGGAAATCAAGCCATTTATGAAATGATTGGGTTTAAACCAACATATTTTATTTGTATCACTGCCTTTCTTTTTATTCTAACACTTTAGGAGCCAGAATCAAAGTGCCAAATCAAAGGCAGCAGTGTGTGCGCATATAAGCTTAAACCCCAGAGGTCATCTTTAATGATGCCAGCAGTTTAGTGAGGCCAACCCCTTAATTCACACAGGGTCGTGAAGCATCAAAGCAATCCATGGTTTGCACAACTGTCAGTAATGAGGATAATGATGTCATTTCATTTTAAAAAAACAATTTAGACTACGAATTTAGAGAGATTTCTTGACATTATCATCATGATTTCTGACATCCTGTGTAAATACACATTAAACATTTAACTTTAATAATGGTTTTAATGCATACAGAACATTCAAAAGGGTAGAATTCGCATTTTCGCTGAGAAAATTCTTGCGATTACTGCGAGACACCAGGTTCTACATGCGCAGATGTGCAGCTTCACTGCTCATATATTTACTGCTCTGGCTCTTTGATAATGTGTTTATGGGCACTGGCAGGCCGCTCGGTTCAGGGCAGGGAAGTAGTGCGCTCTCGCTCATACGCACACGTGCACACGCACACAGATTCAAAGCCTCAAAAATTCAAACTAACATTAAAATTGTTTTACGTGTAAGATCCAGTGAACTCCATTATTTTCCTGCACTATTTGCTTGAATAATTGAAGAAAGAGAGCTGAATTATGGATAAAGTGTACAGTCTGAAAAAGGGGTTCATGCGCAGCCTTGGGCAAAAGCCAGTCCTTAATGATGTCTGGAGTTGGTTGAGGAGAACTCGTTAGCTGGAGAGTAATTTTCCAAAGGATTAAAAAGCATCTTTTAAAGCAGCAGGCTGGGCTGCCGGAATGTCAGGGAAATACCCCCTTCAAAACCAAAGCATTTCACATTTCAGAGGCGAAGGAATTGTTACATTAATTTCTTTTTTGATCTTACAGTGAATTAATCATTTTGTTAATTATTAGTTTAACATAATTATCTTTGGAATTGACGCCTTAATTGCTCTGTTAAATTGTTATTCAACAGTCTCAGTATATGTCAGTTTCCGGCTGTTTTGTCAGTTTCTGTAATTGGTACATAATGATTGAAGCTTATTGACTTGTCAGCCTGAACACTGTTGATGAAGCGTAAGAGACAAAATTAGCAGGTCTTTATTCAATTACAGCGTGTTTTTAGCCAACTGTCTTGTGGGCTGTGTTTATTGGAGATTTAAGAGAAATAAAATAAATAATATATACATAACTAATGTACATCTTTTATCTGGACATTCTAAATGTGCTAAAATATGAAATAATTACGATAACAAACACCTGTTTACCTAAACTCTGTGTACATTACCGATCAAAAGTTTGGGGTCGGTAAGATTTTTGAATGTTTTTGAAAAAAGTATCTTCGGCTGCATTTGTTTGAACAAAAAGTACAGTGAAAACTTTAATATTATTGCAATTTAAAATAACTGTTATATATTTTAATATATTTTGGAATGTAATTTATATATCTGATGACAACGCTGAATTTTCAGCATCGTTACTCCAGTCTTCAGTGTCACATGACCCTTCAGAAAGCATTCTAATATGCTGATTTGCTGCAATATCCTAGTAATATGCATGCTAAGCAACTAGTTAATAGTGAGAATTGGACCCTAAACTAAAATGTAACCATATATATACATATATAGTCTTAAAGCAGAACTCAAGGCTGAGAGAAAAACTTTTAAAGTGTGTAATTTCTGCACCACTAGCCACAGAATTGTACCGGGGTCTGTAAGAAAAAGTGTCATTGTTAAAGTTTAAAGTTTGAAGATTTACACAGCCGGTCTGTGGAGGTGACGTTTGCACACGGCAGCATATAAACAACCTTGCCGAGTCAGTGGGGAGTCTTCCTGCAGTTAGAAAGCCATGAGAGAAAGCAATTACACACATTTGTCTAATTATCCAATCATAAAGTCATTATCGGTTTGGCACCTTATTAACATGCCTTGGCTAACACGCAGTCGCTCATTTGGCCCACACTGTGGACTAAAGTTAGATAGCTGATAATAATCACCCCTGTCAGACTAGTCATTAGCCCTGAGCTGTTCACTAAATACAGGCTCACTTGCAGCTACCTACCACACTAAAGCTAACTTCACGACCTTGAACCCACCAGTCAGGAACTATTCAAACTTTAGCACTAATAATGTACAGTGTTGGGGAGTCGCTAAGTAAAATTAGCAATGCTGGTAACTTACATTTTTCAGTAGTGTGACAGTACCTCAGCTGTTTTCAAAGCACTGTCACTTTTCCAGTAACAAGCTACTATAGCGCATGTAGGTTTACATTCGAGCAAACTGACGTAATAATCAAATGTTCTCCTTAAATGTCCTCAATAACTCCTTTTTTAAACTTTTAATTATTTTGTTGCAAAATATTTAGTACTTTAGTAATACACCAATTTAGATATTATGACAGATTAATACAGGTACAGTTTCAAAATAATAATAATTTGTATAATTTGACTCTCTCTGAAGCTCTACGGTATCGTAAGAATTCTCTTATGCTCATTAAACCTTATTTATATATTAAAAGAGTCATATTGTGAAATATTACTACAATTTACAATAATGTTTTCTATTTGAATATATATTAAACATGATCCTTCAAAAATCATTCTAATATGCTGATTTGCTGCTAAAGTAACACTTATTATCAATGTTGAAAACAGTTGTGCTTCTTAATTTTGTGGAATGTGATATTTTTTTTCAGGATTATTTAATACAAAGTTAAAAATATTCAGAATTTCAAGTTTATTTGAAATAGAATTTTAAATATGTTAATTTGTTTAAAAAAATATATATAAAAAAATAAAAAAGTATAAAAAAGTATATTGCCACCCTAGTTTCAATATGGTTAACGGCTTGTTTTTAGCTTGACTGTACATTTTAAATTACGAGTTGTACATTTTCAGAGTAGTTTTCCCAATATTGGGAATGTACGCATCTTTCCTACTGAGATTTAGGCTACAGTATATGTAACGGTGAGACACCTTTGGGAAGCATTGGGAAATGAGAGAAAAAGGTAAAAGGAAAAAGAGAAGGAGAGTGTCATCTCAGCACATTCATAATTGATAAGTCCAGAATCCCAGAGGGTGCGTGATGCAACAGAAGTTCCAGATTGTTCTCTTCATCCACTCTCTGCCAGTCAGAGGGCCGTGCTGAGATAGGAGAGAGCGGGCCGCACGTGAGAGCCGCAGCGCACAGATGTTGGTGCATCTGTGTTAACGCGGGAAACTGGGCGAACACTGCAAACGCATACGCACGCAACAGCAGGGAGGACTGATGCAGAAGACAAAACTGCTGAACTGCTGACTGTAGGTAAAAAAAAAATGACCAAAATTAAAAAATCTGATTTTGAGGCATACTGCATTTGCTAAAGGTCACATTGGTACGAAATTATAGGATGTTTCTACACAGTGTTCTAAAAGTATAATTAACTGCATTGATTATTTTTTATTACTTTTATCCAAAGCAACTTACATATTCATCAGTTCACACATTCCTTTGGACCTTGGCATTGCTAGTGCCATGATCTAATGTTCTAAATGTCTGACACTATTTGGGAGACAATGTTTGGAATGGATTGAAACATGGTAAAAAGTGTTAAACGGAGCTGAGACTCTTACTGATATCTATTAGACTAGTAAAAACATTTACGCAAAGTGTGAGTGGATATACAGTGCTTTGTAACTGAGGAGCGTTCCAATTTTGCACATTTTTGTTGGCCTGATTATGAGTTTTGCTTAGGATGTTTTAGGATGCAATTACTCTTTGTGCCAACAGAGTCTATTTGACATTAGAGGTCGGCTTGTTTGGTTGCAAAGTGTCTACACCGGATGCAACCCGCAAACTTGAGGCTGTCCATGGTGAAGGTGATTTCACCAAGTTCAACCTGTTCCTGGATCAACATCTTTGTTGGTCCTGGAACAGCATTCCAATCAACCAATCAGATTTGAGGGACAAGTTTACAGTTTATGTCAAGTTTAGGCTTACAACCAGGGTTAAGTGCTTCTACATCAGTGTTCTTCACCTATCATTTACCTCTGATTTTAGGGGTAAGTTATGGGTAGGGTTAGGAGGTAGGGATAGGACTAGTTGTTTTTCCAGGATAAAAATAAAAAAAATCACAGTGACCAGCTGTCTACACTGGACACAACAAAGTGACTGTTGTAAATCCATTTGTTCTATCGTGACAGTATGAGGACCACGGGGAAGCCAGAGGTTAGGAGAAGCCCAGTGGAGCCAAAGGGGTGGGGGGTCGAGGTGCAGCCAGAGACCCAGAAATTCGTGGCGGAGGCAGAGCGACGACTGAACGAGGCTGATCTGGAGGGACGAGGGAGCCCGGAGGAGTCCCAGGGCTGGCGGACCATGGCAGAGTCGAGGGAGTGTGACAGGCAAAGGTGGAGAAATGGGCCTGGAGGCCTGATGTGAAGCCGGGGACTCAACCTCAAGTCAAGCTGGTGGGTGGGCAGCCCCGAGGCGGAGCTGAAGAGCCACATGGAATAAGCAGCGGGGGCAGAGCCGAGGAGCAGGACAACACAAGTGGCACCGACGGATCCAGGGAACTGGACGAAACCAGCAGAGGAGATGTGACCAGGAAGTCAGGCGGGGACATCAGAGGAGGAAGATTTCCGGATGGGACCGGAGCATCCAGATGGCCAGACTGGACCGGCATGGAAGGCGAAGAGTCAAAAGTTGGGGAATTGGGAGGGAATTTGTGGACCACAGATCTATTAGGCAGTAGTCCGCTCTGAGATGGACTGGGCAGCTTGCGTGAACGTTTTTTAAAACTTTTTTCTGGAAAGGTTTAGTCACCTGAACAATCGGAATGCAGTTAAACAACAGTATAATTCATTCAATTCTTCTATCCCTCACAGCCTTGTTTTCATTCCTGTCAAAAATTAAATATGGCACTACCCTGACTAGGTCTATTGGTCTAGTATATGCTTCATATGAACTTTGGTGTGGTTTGCATTTGGCCAACCCAGGCTCACTGGTTGCCTCTACCAACATTTTTGTAAAACTTCAAAAACGTGCCTATATATAATTCACTGTTTACAGCTGTAATGAACACTAGTGGCAGGAAAACACCAACCACTATTATTACTTTTCACACAAATTATGATTACATGGGCAGATTATCGATTAATAAAGACTTGTCATGTGGTTTTAGCACCACTCATTGAACATTTTACTCTGAAAGCATCGCAAAACGTGCAAAAAGCAAGGTAATATAATTTTGCTGAAATGTCACTACATCAGAGGTCGCGTTAACCGAAAATTGTCCATCATTGACGGAATTTTTTTATCAATGACGGAAAAATCTGAAGGCCGTCCGTCACGTACACTGAGGGTGATCTATTGTAAATTGTAACTGTAATTCAGTTACGGGTGCGCTACAATGTAGCAGCAGAGCACTGGATCCAGAACAAAAATTAAACTGGCACAAATCTTTTGCTATGCGTTTGATAACGCACAGGTGAGTACCCAGAAGCTATCTATCACGCCACATTAAAGAGCGCCAAAACGGTATTTATTGCTTGAATTTCTTAATGAAATGGACAGAATTTGAAATATGAGACTTTGTTCCATATCAAAAGCAACACAAAGCTTTAAGCCTATTGCGATTTATTGGATGGGACGCGCACTGTACTGTTTATTCATCAACTGAAAACAGCATATAGCCTACCAAAAGATCGACTGGGATTTACGAATCGATATTGGTTTACGAATGTGACCAAAACAGCAAGGAGACATTTTAATTGTTTATTAATAAAGTAATGTTTTCTAAATCAGTGTCGGCTGCAAAGATGAAGTTGACATTACTGACTCATCATCTCCTCATGGACGCGCCTAGAGAGAAAATGCACATTTCATTCGGTTTAGGCTACATAATCAGAGTAGCGTATTTCTTTTCGTTTTGAATTATTTCGTTTTCATTGAAGTATATATTTAAAGCTTTCTATAGTTATTTTTCTCATGTCTGTGAGGCAAGCAGCCACTGAGTTTCGGTTCATTTAGCCTATAAGACGCGTTCCAGTTCACGCGCCAGTGATCGCGCCGGCGCCTCCATGTCATATATGCTTCTTATTTATTATATCCAGACAATTGGTTGATGAAACATTGATTAAAATTAAGATACACTTTTTACAAAATGAAATTCACTTTAAAGAAAGGCTTTCTACAAAACAAAACTTCATGAAGTGGTCAAAATAATATCTGACCAACTCCATGTCTCCCGATATATTGCGCATCTTATGATGCATCTTACTCATGCTCTTCACTTTTTATTATCAAATAGATGAATTTAAAGCATAACATAGGACTATTTAAACATAAATATGAAACTACGTTTTCTTTAATGGCTACAACACGAAGTACAGTACTGAGGAATTTCATTTCGTGAGCAATAGTGGATCATGAGTCACGAGTCGGATCAATAATAATTTATTTTTACTTATATTTAATACTGGGGACATCCAAGTTATTTTACATATTTAATTTTTTTTTTTTAAAGTAACGCAATAGTTACTTTCCCTGGTAATTAGTTACTTTTATTTTATGATGTAACTCAGTTACTAACTCCGTTACTATTTGTGAGAAGTAACTAACTATAGTTAATTGTAATTACTTTTTTAAAGTAACGTGCCCAACACTGCTGCGGGGTGTGGTAGGTAGCCTACTGAACATGAAAAGTTACGCAGTCTAATCTGTTAATCTGTTCATTAAAATAAATGGATAAGCCTATATCGTCCTGTAGGTTCATAATTAAAAATGAAAATGTGAACAAAAATAAAAGCAATTAAATGTGTTATTATAATTAAAATTTGAAAATTAAAATGATGGGTAATAGCTAGATTATGACGGAATTTTTACGACCCTGTCCGTCAAAATGACAGACAATGTTAAAGTCTAACGCAACCTCTGCACTACATGCACATTTTTCCAATGAGCCTGGGTTGAATTTGGCTTTATTTAGTTACTGATGCTGTTGACATATAATTTGCCTTTTTATGACCCCGGTCAGACATATGGTATAGTATAATGCATTTCTCATAGCTGCTGGTCTCTGAATAAAAATTAAAAAAAAACTTGGAATCAAACTTGGGTTTAAGTAGGAAAACAGCCTTAAAACATGCACTGAATGATTGAGAATCAGAAGCCCTTGAAACCGCAACAGCAGAAGACAGATGAGGGCTAAAATGAATGAAAAATCAACTCTACAATTACAATTAAACTGTACATCTGTCATTTGCTAAGCATTATTCACACTGCGGCCTCGTGACGACATTGTATTGGCTGTGTGACATCCTCCCCAAAACATTTGTCTACAGTGCCAGCTTTATAAAATCTTCATTATAAGAGTCTGACACAGATGAAGGTGACTGTAGATAATGGGGCTTTATTCTGCACAGCACAGTCAAGGTATAGACAGACAATCAGTTTGTCTCTATAAAGACGCACAGCTGTGTTTCCACACATTCAAAGCACCAGTATTCAACAGAGGCCAATAAAGGCCTCCTTTGTTTTAGCTGGCATGAATTGACTGAGCTCTGATTGTCGTTTTATCTTCGTAAGGTTTGTCTCATTTAGAAGAGCTTTTTGTTTTGTTTTCTCAGTCTGAGACTGATTTTCCTGTGAGGAACAATAGTGAGCTTTCTTTGTTTTAAACCAAGAATGTCTGAAGGCCTAATATCTATATGCGACAGCTCAATAAGGAAGGAATAAAAGACAGAGTTGTTGTTGCTTTGAATGCTTTGAACCTTAAGAAATTGAACTTTCTAAAGATGGAGATGCATTTAATGGAACTTTTGGGTGACATAAAAAAAGTGACATCCAGTGACAAAATTACTTATTTGTTAATTTGAATATTTATCTGCCTGCCAGTTGTCAGTTAGGATCAACCTCAGACAGTACACCCACAGAGCGTTCACAGATCACCTGACATGCAAAAAGGCAGAACATTTCTCTGAAACTGAGCCAGAAAAAAATATATAAATAAATAATGCAACTTTCAGTTGATGCAACAAAAAAGTGGTGTCATCAACAGTCAAGATTCTAAAACAGATTGTCTGACCCACACTATCAGAAGTTTAAAGGTAATGATACACGGAGCAACTTTTTGAGCAATGTTGCTGGGCAATGTTGCCATCAACGGGCAACCTGGTGAGACACAGGGCAACTAATTACGGCAACGGACAGTTGGCAGCAACCAATCAGAGAGGAGCAAATCTATTACCAACCCAATAAATACTTTATTATAAACACTTGTTAGGCACTTTATTTCAACTTTTCAATATTTTCTTCATTTTTATTAAATATAAATGCCTTTGTGATAGAAAAAGGAAGAAGAACGAGTTTGGCAAAAGGCGGAACCAGAGTCGATCGCATGAAAAGCTACTTTCACGTGCCATACGCCCTACAGATGTTAAACAAATCGCGCCTTTTTAGTATTAAAATTAAATATTTAATGGCTAAATTACAGCCTGTACACATTAAATTGGACACTTGTTGGTATTTTAAGCATTAAATTTGGTAAATTCCCTGTTTTGGGTTGACACATGACAACTTACCAGCATAAAAAGATATAAGTTCACTCTCCTTTTCTTCGCTCCACTGCTGCTGTTGTTTGAATTTTTTCTGAAATCTCCAAGCCAGTAACGTGATCGGCTGCTAGCATTCTGATTGGAGGAAAATTGCCCACGACCGATCTAAAGTATCCAGATAGAAATTTGTTTCTCATTCTCAATGGGAAAGTGCACAAGCAACATTGCCTGGCAACATTGCTCAAAAAAATTGCCCCGTGTATCGTCACCTTAAGATCCAGTCTGTCCAGATTTATGCAATTTCCAGAGGATGGTGTGCACAGAATTCAAAGTCATTCTCAGGCTCTATACTAGGGCTGGGCGGTATGATGATTTTCCTAAATCGTGTATATCGCGGTATGTAAATATATAGCACTATTGACACTTCAGAGTGATGATATGCATGACAAAGAATGTAAAGAGTGGGACGTGCTTGATGTTAAAAGGAGTTATAAGTGCAATATAACCTGAAAAGAAACTCTGTGAACATCTTATTGTGATTGAATGCCCATCGGGTATTCATGTAAACACAGCCGGTTATGTCTCAAGTGAAATTAAAGAGTTGGGTGTAAACCGGATGTGTATCAGTATAATGGATCTGTGCATTTGGTCTACCTAAAATACCTACCTGTTGTGTTGTTAATGTGAATCAAACAAAAGAGAAAATAACTTACTGCTCTTGACTGAATAACTTCTTTTTTTTTAGCTCTAATAAAAAAACATTAATATTTAATTCATACAGTGAAGACTATGCAATAATTTATTTTTACATTTGATTATTAAATTTCTGTACTAACATGTTTAATAAACCTATTGTACCTGAAAAACTTAATTTGTTTAAATCATATTTTTGTTATATCGTATTTGTCCTATTGTTTGTAATTTGATTCTTTTTTTCTTATTTTTAATAACAGAAATGAGATAAAATAACACAAAATAACTATATATTGTGATATATATTGTTATTGTGAAATAAAATGTCTCATATCGTATTTGGTCATATCGCCCACCCCTACTGTATACAAGGAAGAACAAGTTGCAAACATATCAAATTATTTAAAGATATTTGAGATTGTTTTTGAGAAACTTACTATTATATTAAATATTTAGTCTTGCACTATTTGAGTACCAGCATTAAGTCTGATTAACTTTGCTGCTTATTCTGGTCAAGAAGCACTACCCAGTTGTGCAAACAGGAAAGTTAACATGCAACAAATACATGCTGAGTATCTTTCAAAGATTTGATACCAATAAACCCATCAAACTTTCTTCCTCAAAAGCACTCACTGCAGCAGCCTGGGACACTTTAAATAACCTTGTTGCCAGCAAAACACCTGCAAGTGCATGCTGACTCCTGGAAGTTGCGTAAAGCCATCCAATTTGATTGGAATTGTTGATTTTCAGCTAGAACTTGCTAGTTTTGTGGGCAGTATCTATCAGAAAATCAGTGAGTGTGCCATCTGAGGCTGAGGATGCATGAGACAAATTGTCGATAAATATAAATAAATCCTAATAGTGCAATGAAGTGAGGGTTCTGTCAGTAAAGATGTTCTCTGAGATGACTAAGAGAGCACACACACACCGCGCACATTTCCACCGTCCGTGTGCTCCACATTCACTCCCTTTTCTCGTCACTTTCAGGTCATAATGTGACATGACACCAGTGTGCTGTGTGGCCGGCTAGCCAAACCTGAGCGTTTAACTTCAATGAATCTCATTTGCTCCTGGCTGCTCACTTACGCTGACAGACGCTGGCACCGTCAGCCTCCATCAGCCATCAGTAGAGGAACATGTTCTCAAGCTTGACTGTTATCTCTCACACCTCTGTCCAGACTCGCATCGAGCCTCAGACCAGCTCAAGGGCTCACTCAGGGTTGGGCAACGCTAGCTGGTTGTGAGGTCTTACTTAAATGGAGATGTGGAGATCACACTAGGCGTTTAGTAACTTCTAATCGAAACCATCAGAAATACAACTGAAAGTGTTCACCCTCTGATAGCGTTTTATCCCAGCAAACACGCAACGTCAGGGAGACGTTCAGATCATGTCTTTATAACGTCCGTAAGTTCAGACCCACTTTTGTACGTCTGCTAGATGTGCAATACAGATTCAATATTTGAATGTCTGACTAGGACCCCTTTTGGACATTTGTGGACTTGCAAAAAAGGTTAAATCTGAACGTCTGACTAAATCACCTATGGAATGTTCTTTTGCGTAACTTTTTAATATAATTTTCCACTAAGACAGAAAGCGTAACATCAGTGTGTGATTTATAAAGCTTTTGATCAATTTAAACATGCGCTCGCACGAGGGGCGTTATTGCCTTATGATGCAGGGACGTAAACGTGATGGCAAAGACAGAAGATATTCTGTACATAACCAAAGACTGAAGATACCACCACAGCGATAGATCCTCTATGCAATGTATTTAATTCTGCTGTACGTTGAGGACATTTGAAAAAGCCAACACAGGATGGGAACCTATATAGGAACAGCCTTCGACGCAGCCATTTCAAATTCAACCCACAATTCAAATCTCTAATAATCTGCCAGATGCGGACGGGTGCAAAGGAAAAGGTAAGCATTATAAACCTATTTTTATTTGTCGTTTTGCCAGACAAACGTTTAATTTTCCTAAAGATTTATATTGTTATGTGGTATGAAGTTTTTGATTGACCCTTTTTGTAATTTTATAATTCCCTGTTGGTTATTTTGCACGTAAGGCGGTCCTAGTGTACTGTCTGAGGTAGGTTAAATTTAAATTGATCTATTTTACTTATTTAAGTTTGTCACTTAACACGTAACATCACAATAATATATTTCATATTTTTTAAGCTTTATCTGGTGTTCTTGGCACTCACGTGAGCCTGTGAATATAATTCACGGAATACTAAATTTCTGTCTGTTGTCATTTTCTGAACATTTGTTCACCACTGGGGCCGAAATGAGCGTTGTAAAGTTATATTTTTATTTATAATCGTTTATATTTGAAATGTGTTTCGGGGCAGTTTGTGAAGACAGAGAATCATGACACAACCTGGACAAAAGTCAGTTCCATTTCCACTTGCCAGACTCTCTATACTGACCCAACTAAACCAAACTGTTTGTCGTTACTTAATTATCCTCTGTATTTTGAGTTGTTTCTTTTATATTCATGATTTTCTGACAAACACACACTGTGACTTACTGTGCAATTACAAATGGAAATTACATTGAAATAAACATGTTTTAATTTAATGCATCCTGAGAGTATTTATTTTGTCCAGAAACGGTATAAACGATGTCCAAATGACACCTTATAAGACGTTGAAAATATGTCCACAATGACCATATTTAAAGTAGTTTTTAACCTTGTACGGAGGTTCCATGAACGTCTATATCAGACGTTCAGAAAACGTCATCAAAAGACGTCATAAAAACTTTCGTTCTGGCTCCTCAGTGGACGTCTTTTGAACGTTCACTATTATGTCACGTGGATGTCAATAGTGAATGCTAAAAAGATGTCTAAAAAAGACGTCGCAAAAACTTTAATTCTGGCTCCTCAGTGGACATCTTTTAAACATTCGACAAATATGTTAAATTGACATCTTTTGGATGTGTCTGTGTTTAGTGGGATGATTCAGCCTCAATAATCGCCCAACAAGAAAAATAGCAGTGCTTTACAACTAGGTCAGGAAGAGCTAAATACATTTTTCAATGCATCTAAACCAATAACATGTTTATTAGATCCAATACATGCTAAACTACTGAAAGAGTTGTTACCTGTAGCAGTAGAGCCTCTTCTCAATATTACTAACTCGTCTCTATCTCTAGGTGATGTCCCAAGACCGTTCAAGCTAGCAGTTATTAAGCCTCTCATTAAGAAACCACAACTAGATCCAAATGAATTGGCAAATTACAGACCCATTTCAAATCTTCTATGTATGTCTAAAATACTAGAAAAAGTTGTGCCTGCTCAATTTTGCTCCTGCAAAAAAATGATATCTATGATATCTATGAAAAGATTACTTACTGTATCTCAATACTAGTTTTACTTGATCAGATTTACAGTGATGTCTAGCACTCATTGAAGTATAAGCGCGAGACATCACTGCCGTTGTCAGAGCGCGATCAGACCTCACTAACCGAATGCTGAACGCAGTTGGACATAGTGGTGTTTTAAAGGTAAAAAATAATATAAATACTGTTCGGTTTCTCGCACAAACCGATCGTTTCATGTCTTAGGACATCAATGTGTCGTCATGAACCGCAGGGTTTAATTTGGATTTGTCTAGGCAAGTTTTTTCGACTCTTATTGTTCGAGTTCCCATTCACTCACATTATTTGACTGACAGACGGCAGCGGTTGGAGTTAAAAATCATCATTTGTGTTCTACTGAAGAAACAAAGTCACCTACATCTTGGATGCGCTGGGGGTAAGTAGATAAACATCAAATTTTCATTTTTGGGTGAACTATCCCTTTAAGGTGGTTTAGATAATACGTATCAGACTGTTACCATTTTGTCTATTTAAAAGGGGAAAAAAACCTGTGATAACATTAGTAAATTACAGAGTGCCTCAAGGATCTGTATTACGCCCTCTCTTATTTTCATATGCTGCTTGGCAATATTGTAAGAAAACACAGAATTAGTTTCCACTGTTATGCCGATGATACACAGTTATATATTTCATCACGACCAGATGAAATCTCTAAACTATCCAAGTTGACAGAGTGTGTTAAAGATATAAAATATTGGATGACCAGTCATTTTCTTCTATTAAATTCAGATATGACTGAGATATTACTTACTGGACCAAAAACCTGTACACAGAATCTCTTAGAATACAATTTGCATTTAAAAGGATGTACTGTTACTTCATCCTGGACAGTTAAAGACCTGGGTGTTATATTAGACAGCAAAGTGTCTACAAATACCGCTTTCTTCCGCCTCAAAAACATCGCTAAGTTGCGGAACATATTATCTGTGTCTGATGCAGGAAAGTTAGTTCATGCATTCATGATGTCTAGACTAGATTACTGTAATGCAGTACTAGCTGGTTGTCCTGCATCCTCAATAAACAAGCTACAGTTAGTCCAAAATGCAGCTGCTAGAGTTCTTACCAGGTCAAGAAAATATGATCATAAAACACCAATTTTATCATCTCTACACTGGTTACCCATTAAGTTCCGTATCGATTACAAAGTATTGCTACTGACCTATAAGGCCCTAAATGGTTTAGCTCCTGTGTATTTAACTGATCTTCTGTCGCCCTACAATCCATCATGCTCTTTAAGGTCACAAAACTCTAGACTTTTTGTAGTACCTAGGATATCTAAGTCCACTGAAGGAGGGAGAGCATTTTCGCATTTGACTCCTAAACTCTGGAATAGTCTTCTTGATGATGTTCAGGGCTCAGAGACACTATCCCAGTTTAAATCTAGATTAAAGACATCTCTTTATCCAAGCATTCACATACTGTAATACATCTTATAACCTTGTACTCCTGTATCATATCAAATGCACATGATTATCTTTGCTTGAAATGTTATGAACAGTAGCTATGCTAATTACTTTCCATTTGCTTTTTTGTATTATCTCGGGATGTTGTCAGATTTATGTCATCATTATAACAATCCACTTTGCTGTAGCTCTCAAATCTCATTCGCAGCTGCGTTCTTCACACTTGCCATGTCATGACTGGTCACCTGACACCTGGAAGTCAGGGAACCAAAAATGTATTTTGGTGTCAAAACATCAAAAGCTTGAACGATAAACATAAGCACAAATGTTATTTCAGAGCTTCAGCAGAGAGGAAGATTGTTAATGAATAACAAAAAATGTTGTTCTGCTCATCACACAAAGCTCTTGTATGACTTTAGAAGACGACACGGGAAACAGTGCATTAATCATATGAACTTTTATGATTAGCTTGACACGATGAATTTCCAGCCACTGTCCTTGTACAGAACAGAGCAGCATGGACATTTTGCCCAACATCTCAACGTGAGGGTGAGTAAATAATGAGAAAGGTTGGGTGAACTGCTCTGTAAAGTTGTTCTTACAGAAAATTCAACATAAGGAGGGCAACTCAAAATGCTTTGCATATACCCCAAATAAACCTTCCTCATTCAAAATATTTGCCTTATATGAGCCTGTGGGCAATTGTTAACAATGTGCAGTTTATAAAACGGGAGTGACCCGTTTTATAAACTGCACATTGTGCACAACTTCGGATACATGATGTTAGCTAACTGCATAATTTGTATTATCTTGGAACTGTACATTTCTGCCATATGGACAGTACTTTGACAGTCACCTGATAACAGATTACTCTTAATTTCAAGGTAGAAATGTGCATTTCTTGTAAAGCTGCTTTGAAATTATATGTATTGTGAAAAGTGCTAAACAAATAAATGTGAATTGAATGTAATTGAACTATATGTCAGCAGGTTATCCCTTCATATTAATAATCTGCAGTGCTTCATGTTAATAAACTATAAGCAAACTGAGTCTAAAGTTAGATCATCTTTAAAGATTTCACACTTGCTTCTTATTTAATAAAACTGATTGTACAACTTGTCTAGGATTAGTATCTGTATTTAATAGTATTTAATAGTATTATAAAAGTATAATATAAGATAATATCATTTTCCATAGTTCATTAACTAAAAAGTTCAGAAGTTGGAGATTTTCTGAGAGTTTCATTGGTATAAAGACTTTCATTGTGCCACAATTCTTCCCTCAGAAGAATCCCTCATTTATTAAATTACTTATATTACGATTAAACAGACCCAGATTTTGACATGAGTGACATGCTTTTCCTTGCCCTCTGATTTAATCGAAATGCATGACTCTTAGTAAAGGATATTTTGCATTTACTTTATCTACAAAATCTTTCTAGCTGCCAGACATCCTGGATATCAAAGCAGATTGCAGATACAGGAACTAAATTGCTATTTCATCAAATTAAGGTTTATTAAGATAAAACGATGCTTTGATAAGCCCAAATATCAGGAAGTGTGAGACAAGAGCAAAAAGGCAATCTTCCCTCCTTTTAAAAAAAACAACAACATATTGTAAAATGCCTGGAGCTATCCAAACACAGAATAAGTTCTCAAAGAAAGTACAGTATCGATCTTGAAGGATGAAAAAAAAACACACACACACATCGGAAGGGTGTGCTTTATAGAGTACAGCAGTCATCTGGCAGGGAAATAAAGACACCAGAGTAAAGGGTTCTGGCCCTTTGAAGATGACAACTTCACCAATTTACAGTTAATTATGTCGCAGTCATAACTTTGGGATTCGCACATAAAGAGGCGACATATGATAGCAGCTGGAAGAAGGTTTGTTTCTCATCCGTCTCCACTTACTAAAAGTACTTTTATCCTGGCTGTGAGGAAACTAACAAGGAAATGAATGTCTCTGTAAGCAATATGCCATTTTTAGGCCATGTATTTCTCTTTAAAACGTTCGGAAAATATCCCAAGTTATTTCATCAGCCATTACGATTACAAGCAATTTTATAAACACTAAGGAAAATGGAGAATTACGTCACCACTGGAGAATGAAAAGTCTGGAGGTCCAATAAAAGAGATGAACAGAGACTGTAAGTGTGTGTGTGTGTGTGTGTGTACCTACTTAACTATATTTTTATATTATGCTTGACAAATTTGTACCCAGAAGTGACCAAAACCTGACAAAATCTCCAAAAACCTCCCTTTAGGGATGTCCTCATTTGTAAAACTGGGGACATGCCATAGAATATAAATACTATTACATCTATGGCATGTCCCCTTTTAGATAGCTAAGTAAACGTGTGTGTGTGTGTGTGTGTGTGTGTGTTTGGGCATGTTTTTATGAAATATCAGGACACAAATGTGTATAATGACATGGGTATGACATAGGTATTACAAGGAGAGGGTGATTTATGAGGACATTCCCCATGTCCCCACTTTTCAAAAGGCGTATAAATCATACAGAATGAGTTTTTGTGAGAAAGTAAAAGTGTGCACAGTTTCCTGTGATGGTTAGGTTTAGGGGTAGGGGTAGTGTAGGGGGATAAAAAATAACGTTTGTACAGTATAAAAACCATTACGCCTATGGAATGTCCCCACATTTCACAAAAACAAACGTGTGTGTGTGTGTGTGTGTGTGTGTGTGTGTGTGCGCGTGAGTGTGTGTGTGTGTCTTCAAGATGGAAAGAAACAGTCACTGTAAAATGACTTCCATAATAATACATTCAGTATGTTGAGTGTCTAGGCCAGTGGCAGTGTTTTCATACAAAGTTTACATTCATAAAAAGTAGGTTAATACTGGAATATGGTCATATTCTGATTGATTGTGTAACTGTCTTAAACCAAGTGCCATAACCAGATTAAGTCATTATTCCAGTTCCTGAAAATCTGAATATTACAGCTGGCATATTCCTTTTATGTGTTAATCTAAAAGTTTTATTTTACTTTTTAAATAAGCCAATTGTCATGTACACAGAAATATTCCAAATGTCGTGAAGCATGTGAACCTCTGTGTGAGCATTTAGGCTTAATCTGAATATTGACAATACTGTGTATGTAAACATAGTCACAGTTTCTGTTTGGAAGTTAGATGTTACATAGTGTGCCAGCATTCATCTGAAACTAAATAATAAGCGTTAATNTGCTCTTCCGATCTATAATTACTGTACATACTGTAAAAATAAAAATGATTGTTACTTTAAATTACTTATACTAATTTTATAAACAAGCATAAATAATCTTCCCATCTGCAGTAGTTCTCAAATCTCTTTTCCACTACAGCAGAATTCAGAAATGACACATTGTGCCAGTAAACACTGAATATTGTGCAAGTTGTATAGACTACTTTTATGATGCATTTTGTTCTTTTTGGAGCTTCTTTCAAAGTTTTTTTTTTTTTTTTTAATGAAAGAGTAAGTTGGAACAACATGAACGTTAGTAAAACAAAATGACAAAATTACTATTCCTTTAACTAACGAAAAGTAAACCCTGTGTGATGCTAAATGGAAACATTTAGCCAGGAATAGATAGAAATAAGCAAACACAGTGAAAATGTGTGTATCATTATATAGAGAGCAGGAATATCAGGGTGTGCTTGTAGCATGAGCATTATGGGAACTAATTGTGAGGCTGGATGAATAATGAATAACGGAGGAGATGTGCTTCCTGGAACTGCGGCGAGCCGAGCCGAGCAGCTCCCTGATGAAGCCCACAGCTTCCTCTCCCTGCATTTGCCTCCAGGTGAAAAATCTGCCATCTCCCCCGCCCCCACCTCCTCCTCCTCCTCCTCCTCCTCCTCTACTGCCGCTGTCGAGACCAACGGGAGCTGCAGCCATCTTGGCTGAGACAAAACACAGCTCTATAAAACACAGGCCTGTAACTCAAAAATAACCTAGAAATAGTACCTTCTGCATGAAAATAGAGTTTCTTATGTAAAAATAATAATAAAGTGGAAAATCAACAAACCTATTTAATTTAAAACAAATGAAAATGAAGCTGTGAGGGATACAGTATAAGCGATATAAGTTAAATAGCCACTGATATGTAACTTCATGTTGATCAACCAACTGACGAAACTGCTCTGAGTAATATCCATGTTGTTCTTTTTGCAAACCATTTCAGTGTAGGAAAAGGTTGATTATATTGGTTTGTATACTGTTAACTTTTACAATGTTACAATTTTAGATTTTCTTTTGATCCATATAACTTTCTATTTGAATATATTTTAAAATGTAATTTATTCTTGTGATTTCAAAGCTGAATTTTCAGCATCATTACTCCAGTCTTCAGTGTCACATGATCCTTCAAAAATCATTCTGATGATTTGCTGCACAAGAAACATTTATTATTATTATTATCAATGTTGAAAACAGTTGTGCTGCTTCATATTTTTGTAGAAACAGTCTTTCTTTCTTTCTTTCTTTACCCCAAACTTTTGAATGGTGTATCATGGTTTCCAGAAAAAAAAAAAAAGAGGTAGACTTTTCAACATTGATAAGACGACATGTTTCTAGAGCAGCAAACAGCATATAAGAGTATGTTTACATGACAACGATGTATTAAAAATGAAAACAAAACTGCACTTCGCGTTTTTGAAAAGTTGTGTGTAAAGCTAACGGATTTTTGAAAACTACTAAAAATGCTGTATTACTCATGCCAGGCCAGTAGTTGGCGATGTCACTTTGTAAAGAAACATAACGTGACTATAGACTGAACACGTAATGCGCATGGCCTCTACGTTCTCACAAATTCGCATTTTTGTACTTCAAATGAAGACAGAAATGGTAGTTTTCAAAAGTTAGAATTTTCAGGCCTTCAAAATTCTGTTGTTGTGTAAACGAAGCACCAAAATTCATAAAAAAGTTTTGTTTTTAGTTGAAATCGGTGTTGTCTGTTGTGTAAACGCCCCCTTAGAATGATTTCGGAAGGATCACGTGTATACATTACAGAAATAAATTACATTTTAAAATATATTAAAATATAAAACAGTTCTTGTAAATTATAATAATAGAAGTTGTAATAATATTTCACAATGTTACCATTTTTACTGTATTTTTGATCAGACAAATGCAGCCTTGGTGACAAAATTTTATCCCGTATTGTAAGTGTGAGATGTTTCTGATAACAATAACAATGCATTTAGCCTACAGTATCTGTTTTATAAATAAAATGTTTTATGTATAGCCCTCACATGGTGTAAATTGGAGTCCTCGTGCCCACAAACACTCACCACTGCACAGGAAGCCAGACGTGTAGCACCATCTGCGCAGTCAGTCACCTTTTCAACACATTCACTGTTGACCTGCTTCAGGAAACAAGCGGAAGGATTTTCAGCCTGCAAGGAAGGAACAATGACAATTAGATTCAAAGCCAAGGGCCCTGAACCCGGTCAGTGCAAAGTCTAAACTACCATAATCCTCTTACATCTTTTCAGCACTAAAACTGTGGCTTTTATTGGTAAATACCCATATCAACTTTGTTGATTCTCATTTTATTGTAGCACTAAACCTGTCTTCCATATGACTGAGAAAGTTGAAAGCTCACTTTTTCTCATTTGAATAAACAACACTTCAATCTTATCATCAGACAAGGAGGATTCCAGAAACGTGCGTGGGTGCTTAATACCCGCTTTTATACCCTTCAACAAACAAATCTGATGACAAGCGCTTGTTAAAAAGGCTTTTCGGTGTCTGAGGATCTGAGCGCGCATCTGCACGTGACTATTTGACGAGGAGAACGAGGCTGCTTTCCCTCAAAATCTCTACTTACAGTTTTGGCCAAAGGAACAAGGATCAATTTGTAGAAGTTTTTTTTTTCTCATTAGAAGCAGACTTATGTTACATCTACATGTGTATTTCTTGAAAAGAACAAGGCCGCTTTCCTTCAAAAGCTGTTTATGAAAGCTTTATAGACTTTTGGGCGTAAGAACAAACATCATTTTATAACATCAAAGTTTCTCATTAGAGGCAGACGCACATTGGACTCTGATCAAACAGAGATTGCTTTAAAATGGCGTGGATGGATAACTTTATCTCGCGGGGCTGAGATATTGTTCTCATTTTCAGCCTTTATCAAGATAACCGCACGTCTTGGTTAAGTCTATCGATTCGCCCCCGAAAACGGTTCCATTCATCCACGAGTAATGCGGTGTAACCAGCGGCTGTCAGAGGAGAGTCACTCCGGGACAGTGAGCGGTGTGCCTGCGTGCGCTATCGCTATTAAAATCTTTTTAATTTGCAGGCGATGATTAGATTCCCTGGCATCTCCGATCAAGGCACGGCGAGTCATCCGCGAGCTGCCGAGTGATGTCGGACAGCACCTATTAACGTGATGTTTGATTTATTTCAATTTGATGCGGACCACACTGTAGATATATTAAAGATAGATCCGAGCTCTTTTGTTTAATATGCTTGACCCAAAGCTTAATTTGATAGGATCACTCAAACTGGCATCAAAGTGATTAATTCTACAAGCAAACTGCTAGCGGATCATGTCCCCATGTGCACACGCCAGTGAGACAGGGAATATGGCAGTAATTGGCTTTGCTGCAATTAGAAACTCTTTTACCTAGGATGCTCTTTGTTCCTGGATTCAGGCTTTTTTACATATCTAGAGTATTACATGTGAGAACCATTTCCCATGAAGAAAAAAGGCAATATACACTCCATTTTGTCTAATAAAATGATTCAAGCTTTCTTTGCCAGGTCATATAATCCCAGAACACATAAAAGCCTTAATAAAAGGAAAAACTATGCAAGTATATGATTTGTGCCTGGAAGAGCATGGATAAAAACTACATTCTTCTGAAGAAATTGTGAAGGCTTCCATAAAAACTAGGGTGTTTATATTAAATACAGCTTAAAAAAAAACTTTGTACAGGAATTAACAGCAGCATTTAAGTCAGTGTTTTGCTTTTAAAGAATCCACATATAGGTTCTGGATGGTTCCTACAGCCTTAAGTCTCAGTTCTTTAATGTAAAGTTTTCAATGCATATTTATTTCACTCTTTTTATCCTCCGCCAAAGTAATAGCACACCTCTCCTCAACATGCCTATATTTCCTGTCTAATTCATATATATGCAGTTTCTACGGCCTCGTACTAATTGAGAAACAACATCATTTATATGTACGTTTAATAATTCACTTGTCACACCAAATTTAAGAGAACTGTAAAAGCTAAAATGTGATTAAAATGAGAAATAGACACTTCCATTTATACATTTTAACCAAAAATAAT
>RJVU01080244.1:207499-234761 GCA_003731715.1 Anabarilius grahami | reverse complement strand
TTTCGTGTCCCAAACAACAGTCTGGTGAGGTGGGCCACCCCAGCCTCCCTTATCTTTAATGGGTACTCCATCATTCTGCCTGCTGCCCGCTATGTTCGTCTTTCCACTGGGTCGCCCAAACAGATGGGCTTTGTAAGGCTCAATGGCACATTCCGGCATCGCAATCTGTTTCCGCGAGTCCGTGATCAAATCAGAAGAAAAGCTACGTCTCGCGCACATTGCGGCACATATGTACCGCCTTAGCTTGTGCCTATGTCAGTGAAATTAAAATCACTGGAACGTTTTAAATACTGACGGCATGACAACAAAGAGAAAAGACGGAAGGGGAGGGGGGAGCTGAAATAATCGCAGCTTGCTAAGGAGAACTTCTTGCAGTACATGCATGGAAATAAACAGTGGGGGGAAAAAAGCCTTGGCCAAAGTGGATATTATTATATACCATTACAAACATGTTTATCTCAATCCCTCACGCCCTCCGTCTGTGGGTTAATGCTGTGTGACGTAAGTTCAAAGCATTGTAGCCTTCACCATGTAACAACCTTATCCGAAAGGATTTCTTTTCATTGTCTGTCACAATTCCAAATTTAACTGGAAGAAAAGTCTTTTTGAGTAAAGTAAGAGCGGGAATTGAAAACATTTTACTTCCTCTTTTGCTTGATTCTTATTTGTTGATTTTTTTTTTCAATGACCCATTTCATACTTAATTTCTTCTATTCGAATTTGAAGGCCTAAAAGTTGTGACATTGGGGAGTGACTAACTAAAAAGCAGCAACACTGCTAACTTTTTTAAGTGGAAGAGTAACTAAGCAGTTTACAAAATAGTGTAGCACAGCTTTTACAGTTTGTTGTTTTCAGGTTTGATCCTGTCATCCTAATTGAGGCCATTCATTCAAAAACCCTTGTTTGTTTGTTTGTTTTAATATATATGGCCAACAGTTTAGAATGATTAAGGATTTTTTTTATGTTTTTGAAAGAAGTCTCCTATGCTCCCCAAGGCTCCTGTGACAGCAAAGTTGAATTTTCAGCATCATTACGCCAGTCTTCAGAGTCACATGATCCTTCAAAAATCGTTCCAAATCTGATTTGCTGCTCAAGAAACATTTATTATTATCAATGTTGAAAACAGTTGTGCTGCTTAATATTTTTGTGCAAACCATGATAAACTACCATTCAAAAGTTGGGGGTCAGTAGGATTGAAATTAACACTTTTATTCAGTAAGGATGCATTAAATTGATCAAAAGTGACAGTAAAGACATTTTAATCATGACAACTCTCAGAAGCATGGTAATAGATATGACAATGTTAATGTATTTGGTCTTGGCAGAATAGATCTGCTACGATGCTGTAGATTATTGCTGTTGTTGTAGATTATTGCTGCTGCTGCTGCAGAGTAAGTACGGGAACTTGCTACTGCCAATACATACGCTGATACGCTGCTGCGAGTGAGACATAGTGCTGCTGCACAAATAGAATATATTAATAACCCATAGCAGATCTATACAGGTGGAGCTGGGGAAGGTGGAGGGTTTTAGAGGAACTCTGAAGCTCACTGCAAACTGCTATAGTGAATGAAACCAACCAGCCATTTAAATGTGTGAGCAACAAGCTGATTGGTTCATGTCACTTCTGCAGCCAATCAGCTTGTGCCAAGTAGTTAATGCTGTAATTATCATCAGCTGCGCCATCTAGAGTTTCATGACTGAACTATGTTACTTTTGACCAGTAGCATATATTGTCTCATAGCTTCATTGTAGTTATCTACTTTCTGTTAGCAGATTTCATCATAACTATTTTGCCAAAAATATAGGTTGGTTGTATTTGAAATACTTTAAAATTTGAGTAGGTTGCATAAGTTTCACAGTAGCTTCCGCAACACCAGTACTATTTTATTGGTTATTTTAGTCCATGTTTTTCTCCCTATGAGGGGTAGATAACATTCTAACAGCATTTATCACAGCCTTGCAGTGCTTGGTTTAAGACAGCAGGGATGTAAAATGGAATTTGACCTGCATGATTCCCGAGCTGTGAAAAGAGAAATTAACAACTCCCGTTACATTTTTCATCCATCCCACACATGCAAGGTGAAATAAGTGAAGTACAGCAGCGCCCGGACGTGTAAAATGTGTTTGGATCCGACCGCGAACACGGCAGAGGAACTCATGAAAGATGCATGGTGCCACTGGAGATGTATAAAGAATTTAGATATATAAAGGATATATGACAAATAAATCAGGATGCAAATCTCAATGGGTGCCTTTGGGAGTTCTCAAATGAAAATCACCTGAAATATTAAACGGAGAGGAGAAACATTCTATCAATGAGCAGAGGACTAGAAAAAAAGCTCTTCATTGGTTTTCTTTTCTTTTTTTCTTTTCCTTTTTTTGTGGTATGTTCTTTTTTTAACTCGGAGGCAGAATGCACTTTGTACAAGTGCTAAATCATCTGAGTATTTCTGTCTTTACAGCATTTTTCGCTCAGTGCTTTTTTTAGTCTTTGACACCTTCTCAAGTAATCTAGTCTCTCAAAATGGACTGAATGTAGTCACAAGGGGGATAAATCCAAGACAGGAACAGTCGTTCTATTTAAAGGAATGTTCTGGGTTCTCAATAAGATACAGTACGCTCTTTCGACAGAATATGTGGTATAATGTTAGTTAGCATAAAAATCATTCTGATTCGTCCCTCAGATTGTAAAAACTAAAATAGTGTTTATAGTAATGCACTGACAAAGGAAGGAAAAATTCCAGAGGTCAATTCATGAGGGTTTAAAAGCAGAAATTTAAGGGTTGTATTTTATTAAAGCACCAAATGAAATCCTCTGTAGAAAAATGTGTTGTTTTAGCAATAAAGACTAAATTGTCCTTTCAGAGGATGGAAACCTGACGAAGTGGAGGTTATGTGTTACCAATGTACTTCCTGTGAGTGGATTTATGTCTATGTGAAAAGACTATTTCTGATCATTGTCTTGTGTCATCTGAAAATTACTGGATTTAACTTGGTCCTGACAGAAGATAAAAGGATAGATATACAGTACATGTCAAAAGTTTGGAAACATTACTACACAATTTTTTAATGTTTTTGAAAGAAGTCTCTTTTTGTAAAACCAGTAATATTGCGAAATATTATTACAAATTAAAATAACTGTTTTCTATTTGAATATATTTTAAAATGGAATTTATTCCTGTGATGTCAAAGCTGATTTTCAGCATCATTACTCCAGTCTTCAGTGTCACATGATCCTTCAGAAATCATTCTAATATGATGATTTGCTGCTCAAGAAACATTTATTATTATTATCAATGTTGAAAACAGTTGTGCTGCATAACATTTTTGTTTTATCCTTTTTTCAGGATTCTTTGATGAATAGAAAGTTTAATGAAGCATTTACTTGCATGTATTAAATTGATTTATTACATTTATTAAATAGAAATCTTTTGTAACATTATAACTGCCACACCTGCAGCCCTCTCCACTGATTTCACTTTTTACACACCCCTCGCCTGACTGGGAGGGGTGGGGGATACTGGTCTGCTCATCTTCACTGAGTGGAAATGTAATCCTTTACCATCTCTGGGTGACAATAGCTCTTTTGAATTGCATGCAATTACTATCATCCGCCATATCAAAATCCATTTTGTAGTGGTTTATCGTCCCTGAGGTCAGCTAGGTAACTTCTTGGAGGAGTTGGATGTGTTACTCTTATCCTTCCCTGAGGGTGGTACTCCTCTTGTAGTACTTGGAGACTTCAACAACCACCTAGAAAAACCTCAGACTGCTGACTTCCATAATCTGCTTGCCTCGTTTGACCTCATGCGAGTGTCTACTGCGAGTGTCTACTCACAAATCAGGTAACCAACTGGACCTTATATACACATGCTACTGCTCCACTGATCCTGCGCTGGTTACTCCACTGCACACCTCAGATCACATCCTCCTCACTCTTAACCTCAACCTGGCTCCTGACACAACACACACTCCTCCACAGGTCACCTTTAGGCGTAATCTACTCTCACTCTCACCCTCCCGCCTATCCTCTTTGGTCTCATCCACATTTTCATCAACCTATACAGTTTTCATCACTAGATACTAACAGTGCTACTGATGCTCTTTTCTCCACTCTAACATCTTGTTTCCACTCAATTGAGACCGCCCTTCTCTTGGTTATTAAAGTTCTGAGACTGGCAAGAGCAGCTTTCAAATCATCCGTTCTCATCTTGCTGGATCTGTCTGCTGCCTTTGACACAGTTAACCACTAGATCCACCTGTCAACCCTCATAATGAAGGGCATCTCAGGAACCGCACTCCAATGGTTCAAGTCTTACCTCTCATGGTGTTGTGGAGGGGTGAGGTGTCACAAAATCTAGCTACGGGGGTTCCTCAGGGCTCAGTACTTGGACCACTTCTCTTCTCCATCTACATGTCATCACTAGGATCTGTCATTCAGAAACATGGTTTTTCCTATCACTACTAAGCTGATGATACACAAATCTACCTCTCATTCCAGCCAGATGATCCGACGGTAGCAGCTCGCAACTCAGCCTGCCTGAAAGATTTCTTTCAACTCAACCTTGCAAAGACAGAAATACTTGTGGTCTCAGCCAACCCAACACTTCATCACAACTTCTCCATTCAGCTAGGCTCATCAACCATAACTCCTTCCAGGACAACCAGGAACTTTGGAGTTTTGATTGATGATCAGTTAAACTTCACAGACCACATTGCTAGATCTGGACAGTCCCGCAGATTTACCTTATACAGCATTAGGAAGATTAGGAAGGCTCTTCATATCAGAGCATGCTACACAACTCCTTGTCCAAGCTCTTGTTCTAGCAGACTGGACTATTGTAATGCTCTCTTGGCAGGCCTTCCAGCATGCACTGTCAAACCTCTGCAACTGATCCAGATTCTTGCAGCGAGAGTGGTCTTTAATGAGCCGAAGAGAGTGCATGTCACACCTCTCTTCATAAACTTGCACTGGTTACCAACTGCCACTCATATCAAATTCAAGGCACTGATGTTTGCCAAAAGAACAACCACTGGCTCTGCACCCCTATCCCTAAACTCACTACTTCAGACATATGTGCCCTCCAGAAGCTTACATTCTGCAAGTGAAAGAGGCATAGTGTTGCCATCCGAAAAGGAGAAAAATCACTTTCACTGACCTTTACCTGGACTACTGGTGGAATGACCTGCCTAACTTGCTACATGTACTGTGCTAGACTAACTGGGACTAGTCACAGCACTTACATATTGTTGCCCTATTGTTGGTTTGATTATAGCCTATTATAGTTGCTTCAGATAAAAGCATCTTCTAAATGATTTAATGTAAATGTGAATGTTATAAATGTCTTCACTGTCACTTTTGATCAATATAATGCAGTGATTCTCAACCTTTTTTCCCAGTGGGCCGCACTATGGTCCAAGTGCTAGTCTCACGGGCGCATATCATTTACATATGGCGTCACCAATGAAACCAATCAGATTTAATGTTAGGGGAGAACCGGGACAAAAATAACACGGGACGAAAGTAACAAAGCAATTTTCTCAGAGCCCTGACTACATTTGCATTCCAAGTTATGACAGCACGTTCACCACGCAACCCTTGACGGAGCTACCAAATATCATGTGATTTCGTCATTGTTTCCCGCGGTTAGGTCCGGAAAGCAGTTTTTGAGAACAAAATATGTTTGCAGTTACATATTAACAAGGTCATAGTCAGGCATATTTAATAAAAACAAGACTAACACAAAAAATCTAGCTTGTATTGTTGTGTTACATTCGTCCCAACTGACGGGGTTGAAAGTAACAATGTGCAATTTATGTTCAAAGTGAAATTATACTGAAGCTGTTCTACATTTGTACAAAATACCACCTGGTATTGATAGACCACACTTGTGAGTTATTGACCACAGCAAAAATATATCGCTGTCTAAAACATTATATCTTAAAATTACATTTTTGTGAAAAATGGTACTTTCGTCCCTGCTCTCCCCTATGGTATTAGCAGATAATATTATTATACTTAGATGTTGCACACACAGAAGAGGTGGTGTTTTCTGGTAGCACATACAACATTTTATTTCTGTCACAGCTGCAAAATCAACAAATAGCTTACTATAAGAAATTTGTTTTTGTTTCAGTGTGTTGAAATGGCTGGCTTCTTCATATCAAAGTGAAACACTTTTGTTCAATAAACTCACGTTACACAATCCCCTGATATAGGCCTACAGTATGTCACAGAAAATGAGAACAATGTATTCCACCAAATAAAAACTAACTTAATGACATTAGCATTACAGTAATCAGGTAATAATGCTCAATGAACACACACAAAATGTATACAAGCACTTTAAGTAACTATTTAAAGGGTTAGTTCACCCAAAAATGAAAATTCTGTCATTTATTGCTCACCCTCATGCCGCTCCACACCCGTCAGACCTTCGTTCATCTTCGGAACACAAATTAAGATAATTTTGTTGAAATCCGATGGCTCATTGAGGCCTGCATAGGGAGCGATGACATTTCCTTCTCTAGATCCATTAATGTACTAAAAACATATCTAAATCAGTTCATGTGAGTACAGTGGTTCAATATTAATATTATAAAGCGACGAGAATATTTTTGGTGCGCCAAAAAAACAAAATAACGACTTATTTAGTGATGGCCGATTTCAAAACACTGCTTCAGGAAGCTTCGGAACATAAATGAATCAGCGTATCGAATCATGATTCGGATCGCGTGTCAAACCGCCAAACTGCTGAAATCACGTGACTTTGGAGCTCCGAACCGCTGATTCAACATGCTGATTCATTATGCTAATAACAGACACTTGTAACTAGTTTGAATCATTTTGAACACAATGGCTTAAAAGAATAAGATCTAAGATATAGAAATGCCAAAAATGTTACAACCATCCTATAAAGGTCAGGCAAAATGATATTCAAACTCACATTAGACACTTATAACATTAAATAAAGCACACAAACACTAACTGAGATTACCATTGTCATATTTTGTGCTGTTCCAGTCGCGATGTTGCAGAAAAGCAGAAACCGCTCTCTAGAATTTTCAAGAGTTGTATGACCTACTGTATAGATGTACAAAACTATTAAAATGTGAAACTATTTTGATATTTTTGGGGAAAGTTTCGTGTGACTGTCCATAAAAATAGTGAAAAAGCAACTGAGCTTAATGAAAAACAACTGAAATCACAAATATAAAACTATCCCGCCGATTCCGTGTAAATTTGCCAATTCTTTCCAAGTGCAGCTGGAGGAAAATGAACAAATACCTATCACAGTATTTACCAGAATCCACTGGGGATTTAATGAAAATACAGCAAGCACTCAAACAGTAAAGATGTCTCCATTTTCCTAATCTTTTTCTTATGCATGTCTAGTGCTTTCTTATATGCTCTAGTACTTTAGCAGATGTGATTCTTGGGCCTGGCACTTCTCCTCTTCGAGTCTTGTTTTCTCTCTTGCTCGCCCCTGTCTGTTTCATAAAAAAAGAGCCTTGGCTAGAAAAGGCCAACATTCTGAAAGGAGATTTATATAATGGCTGTATGTGTCTGAAGGCAGACATTCAACATCAGGAAAGCAACTATCCTAATGGGAGTGATCACCATGGTGATCTTGGGTAGCCGTACAGGACTGTCTTGGCAGCCGTGTGTGAGGATCTGGCTCGCTGTCGGTGGAGCACATTGATTAGTGCTGGAACACATCGGAGCTGCTAGAGCCATTAAACCCTGTAATTTCTTAAGGGAGAGAGGCACCAGAGAAATAAGAAACAAGGGAATCGTGGATTTTTTAAGTTTTTTTTTTCTTCTCTCCCCTGGCCACATACTGCTGCTTTTATAGACATAATGACATCATTAACTCAGATAAAAGAATAATCAGAAAATCACAAATCATTAAAAGGCTCATATACAATTCTTTTGCAAAACTTTTTGACTATTATATATTTGTGCTGTCCCCTCCTTCACAATCAGAGTCTGTGACAGACTGACAAAACAATCTGTGCTAAAATGTGCCACAATATGTTAAGACCATACTGAAATGATCAGGGATATTGTAAAAAATAAACTTGAGCTTCTCACTTATGTTGGATTCCTCGGAAGGATCTGCAGAGTGGCAGGTGCTACACACAGCCAGAAACTGCACAAGGTTTAAAAGACTTTTCTCACATTTTAGTGTTACCTTTAGTTCTTCTGCTGTTTAAAAATAATGGTATCTATACAATTTCCACCTTAATTACCTCAACATGTTTCTGAACATCGGTTAGGTGTGTAATTGTGGGCGGTCATGTGTTCAAATGTATTCATCTGACTTTAAAAAGTTGCCAAAGTTCCAAATGAGGCATTTTAAAAAGTGATTAATTCTTACATGTAGCCCATTTAATGCTTCGGATTCTAATTCCTCTTCATGATTCAGAACCAGTCCTTAAAGGCTCCATTAACGGCAAAAAAAAAAAAAAGAAACACAGACAAGTATTTTTTTCCAGAAAAGGAGTGTAAAAAGATCATCACATTATGTAATTTTACTGTAAAACACTGTCAAATGTATGGTTTTAACAAGTAAAAACTATGAATTACTATATAATTTATAGGGGGAAAAAAGTGTGTTTTTTTGTTAAATTTTGTGTTTAATGTTTATTGCATTATTTTAGTGTCATGAGTGATGGTTGGGGTTTTGTCTTTGTGCGTATGACCCTGTGCACCTTCTATTGACCACGTTTTACCATGTTTTGACCATGTTTTATGAACAAGCAGCTTACGATGAACTGATTTTCATGTGGCACCTGTATTATTGTGGTGGTTATCTGTATATTTTAAGGTAAAAAGGCAGATTTTGGTAGGTATATTAACATTATAGGCCTATCACTTGATGAAATATACAGTTATATGTTGTAAAATATACTGGCAACCTGGAAAAAAATGTTTTTTTTTACGTAGAATTTCTTGCAACCACAGCTGCCAGAATTTTACCTTAAATTTAAAGTGATATATAAATATATATACACATACATACATACATACATATATATATATATAGTTTAGCTTCATTACGTTTGAGGAAGAAATATGTATATTTAAGTTTTTTGAATCACTAAAAAGTTCATAAGTCATTTGTTCATCATGTATGGTATGGAATCACAAAAAAGAACAGGCTCATTGAATCATTTGCTCAGTAATCAAACTACAGATTTTGCATTGTATGTTTCTTGATTCACCAAGAAGAACCAACTCATAAATAGGAAGATCCACACATGATATGTGGAAGAAAAATAATAGATATTGTAGCCAGATTTTAAGATTTTTTTTTTATTCATTTAAATCAGCCACATCATGTTGTACGAATTCACTCCCTTGATTTAATTTAGTTAAATTGTAAAGTCTTAATACATGACTATGATATATTGATTTGTCTCCCCATGTGATGTAAAAAAAGTGAGATTCCTAATAATAAAGTTTTTATAAAAAAATAAAAAAAAAAGATTAAAAAGCATTTCCTGCATCTGGCATTAACAGGACGTCACAAAGCCGTGCTGTGTGAGGCTTGTGTGAGACTCAACCCACACTCTCTGTGGCGAAGCAGCATCACACGCTGACACTTTGACGCGTCCTGGCATACGCTGAATCCCCTCCGCTGTTGTAAGGGTGGCAGTGTTTTCCACCTTGAAAAGGAGATGAAAGACATTTCCTCCTTTTAGCAAAGGGCACATAAAGGTGGCCAGGCGTCGTGAGGACAGCACTGGAGCAGGGGGCCTTTGTGCCACCCCCCGGTCATCCGGACACATGCCCACTTCCATCCACAATGGCTTTATTTGGCCTTGGAGAGCCGCCATGAGCAGGGCCCATAGGTCGTCCTGGCAACACTGTTGCATCAACAGCATCACACTGGACTAGGTGACAGCATAAACGAACACCTACACTAATAAATCGATTGACATTTAAAACGAATGAATATCCGCATGAAAACAAATTTATTTTTAATTTATTAAAACAAAATATACAACAAAATGTAACAAAATTATAATTAATTTATTTACTTTTATTTATTTGGAGATCATGAGTATGAGAGCATTTGTCTCTGATGCCTCTGTCTCTGATTTAAACTTCAGTAGCAAAACAAATAAATAAATAAATAATCTGTGAATCAGTTAAAAATGTCTGTTTCAATTAATCGATTCTAATAAATTGTCTACTACAGTTATTTTTTTGCATTATCACAAAAAATGCAATGCAAAACTCCTTGTGGATTTTTTAATAAATTAAAATGTTTAAATAGGTAAATATCGCCATTTATTACTAGGTATTGGTGCATAAAATGGAAATAAACTTTTGAAACTTTTTTTCCGATAAAAACAAAATGTTAATAATGAGAAAGTGCAAAAAAATACAGGATACAAGAAAATACAAGGAAAAATACAAGACAGAGCATGGTTACTTTTGGCAAGACACAAAGTCTCAGCTTTCAAATTGTGTAATTTTTTAAAGAAATTTAAACAATATATACATTAATGTGTCGTGAGTGACAGATCACTGTAACGCCTCAGTTTAAGCACCACATGAACAGATCATCTCTTCCTACTAGCTATAGCACAAAATAAACATGAATGAACATCAGAAGGTACACTATATTGCCAAAAGTATAGAGGGTATGCATCGACGTCACTTTCCCACCGGAACGCGCTCCCTCAGCTGGACTGAGTGGCAAAAGAACCTGCTGCGTGGCTGGATTTAATAGGGGAAACTGGGAAAACTTGAGTAAAACTAACGAATTACACTAAAGGTTGGGCTCGAAATTCTTCCTTACAACTTGTCAAATAAACCTAATCCATGGATATTGACATGCAGCCAGGAGTCGTGTTTCATGACANACAGATCATCTCTTCCTACTAGCTATAGCACAAAATAAACATGAATGAACATCAGAAGGTACACTATATTGCCAAAAGTATAGAGGGTATGCATCGACGTCACTTTCCCACCGGAACGCGCTCCCTCAGCTGGACTGAGTGGCAAAAGAACCTGCTGCGTGGCTGGATTTAATAGGGGAAACTGGGAAAACGTGAGTAAAACTAACGAATTACACTAAAGGTTGGGCTCGAAAGTCTTCCTTACAACTTGTCAAATAAACCTAATCCATGGATATTGACATGCAGCCAGGAGTCGTGTTTCATGACATTTATATACGCCGGGGAAATACATAAAGCAAATCTGCCTGTGAATATTTTATATAACTACAGTATAGGTAGGTTTAAATCCGAGTAATCGCTTATATCATTGTTATATATATCGTCATATTGTCCAGCCCTAAAACATATAGTTTTATTGTATAGTTTTTGTCAGTGTTTATTTAAAAACACCCAATTATGCAGAATATAAGATGGAAAATAGTTAATTGATGAGTTGTCAACATAATATATAACAATACAATATATAAAGTATGATTTTACCTCAAAATCCAACAATTTGACACAAAATGATAACTGCAAATCCATGTTTCTCTGCTGGAGTCCAGTTGTTTCTGTGAATTGCAGCAATCCATTTGCTTCTCTTTTTCTGTAGCTTTCTGCAGTTTTTAAATATATACCTCAGGTTTTGTGTCAAAGCTATTTGTACAGTCAATCACAAATGTTTTGTGTGTTTTTCGCGGCATTCACGCTGAAAACCAATGCTGCTGCTCAGTCTTTTGCTACTTAGCGGGCGTAACCGCAGTCGTAACGGTCGACGGTGACATCAAGTGCATACCCTCTATTGGGATACCCCTCCAAATCATTGAATTCAGGTGTTCAATCACTTCCATGGCCACAGGTGTATAAAATCAAGCACCTAGGCATGCAGACTGCTTCTACAAACATTTGTGAAAGAATGGGTCGTTCTCAGGAGCTCAGTGAATTCAAGAGTGGTGCCGTGATAGGTTGCCACCTGTGCAATAAGTCCATTCGTGAAATTTCCCCACAACTAAATATTCCACTGTCAACTGTTAGTGGTATCATAACAAAGTGGAAGCAACTGGGAACAACAGCAACTCAGCCATGAAGTGGTAGGCCACGTAAAATCACAGAGCGGGGTCAGCGCATGCGCAACTTTCTGCAGAGTCAATAGCTACAGACCTCCAAACTTTGTGTGGCCTTCAGATTAGCTCAAGAACAGTGCGTAGAGAGCTTCATGGAATGGGTTTCCATGGCGAGCAGCTGCATCCAAGTCTTACATCACCAAGTGCAATGCAAAGCATCGAATGCAGTGGTGTAAAGCACACCACCACTGGACACTAGAGTAGTGGAGACGTGTTCTCTGGAGTGACGAATCACACTTCTCTGTCTGGCAATCCGATGGACGAGTCTGGCTTTGGCGGTTGCCAGGAGAACGGTACTTGCCTGACTGCATTGTGCCAAGTGTAAAGTTTGGTGAAGGGGGGGTTATGGTGTGGGGTTGTTTTTCAGGGGTTGGGCTTGGCCCTTAGTTCCAGTGAAAGGAACTCTTAATGCTTCAGCATACCAAGATATTTTGGACAATTTCATGCTCCCACCTTTGTGGGAACAGTTTGGGGATGGCTCCTTCCTGTTCCAACATGACTGCGCACCAGTGCTCAAAGAAAGGTCCATAAAGACATGGATGAGCGAATTTGTTGTGGAGGAACTTGACTGGCCTGCACAGAGTCCTGACCTCAACCCGATAGAACACCTTTGGGATGAATTAGAGCAGAGACTGCGAGCCAGACCTTCTCGCCAACATCAGCCTGACCTCACAAATGCGCTTCTAGAAGAATGGTCAAAAATTTCCATTAACCTCCTAAACCTTGTGGAAAGCCTTCCCAGAAGAGTTGAAGCTGTAATAGCTGCAAAGGGTGGACCAACTCCATAATAAACCCTACGGATTAAGAATGGGATGTCATTAAAGTTCATGTGCATGTAAAGGCAGGCGTCCCAAAGCTTTTGGCAATATAGTGTATGTTGTTTCAACCACGGAAAGACATCAATACACAACATTTCTTAAGTTCAAGTCCACTGATGTTAATCTACTAACTCTCCTGTCTGGTTTGTTTGTCAGACAAAATGGCGGATTTTGGATTTACAAACAAGAAAAAAGTCAGAATTGTGAAATAAAAAGTCACAATTTTTTTATGTTTTATTCCATGGCGGAAACAAACTTCCATAGATATGTCATATCTCTTGGGAAAATAATAATAATAATTTAAAAAATAGATATTCTGCATTAAATTATTAAGACACCAGGTTAGTCTGACATGTGTGCCTCTAAATATAGAAGCAGGGTGTGGATTTCCTGAGCATGTTTGCCTTATCTTGTTACTTTCAAATATAATACTTCTGAAATTTAAACATGTTTCCAACAAGAAAGAGCTTGTTCAGTCCTCTCTAAAACATTGTATATATAAGTCTCCTGCTTTTGCCAACATTCTCTCACTTATTTTTTTTCACCTGGGGCACAAAAGAATATGAGAACAGTGTTTTCATTTTCGCCTCATAAGCATCTTTCAGCCTAAAAGTGTGTATGTGGGGGGGGGTCTCTTCTATATAGACCTTCATTATATGCTGACTGACACAGAACCAGAATGTTTTCACTAAAGAGAATGATGATGTAACTGAGTGCATTGCTTCTTTGTTCTCAAGTCTTAGTGAGAGTTTCAAGAGCGTATTGTTAACATTCAAAGTAATTTAAATCAGCATCATGAGTTGGGAAAAATTCAGAAAACTAAAACAGATATGTATTGTACAATATTATAATATTGTACAATATACAATATATTAATATTCTGGTTGTCTGATCTTTGTCCATTTAAGAAATAAATGGACCCATTTTTTTGATGAAATCCGATGGCTCAGTGATGCCTCTATTGCCAGCAATGTCACCGTCACCTCTCAAGATCCATAAAAACATATTTAGAACAGTTCATGTGACTACAGTGGTTCTACCTTAATATTATAAAGTGACGAGAATACTTTTTGTGTGCCAAAAAAATAAAAATAAATAATGACTTTTCAACAATATCTAGTGATGGCCGATTTCAAAAGACTGCTTCGGAGATTTACGAATCTTTTGTTTCGATTCAGTGATTCAGATCGCGTATGAAACTGCCAAACTGCTGAAATCATGTGACTTTGGCGCTCCAAACCACTGATTTGATTCGTAAAGCTCCGAAGCAATGTTTTGAAATCGGCCATTACTAGACATTGTTGAAAAGTCATTATTTTGTTGTTGTTGTTGTTTTGGCACACAAAAAGTATTCTCGTCACTTTATAATATTAAGGTTGAACCACTGTACTGTTTTAAAAATGTTTTTAGTACATTTATGGATCTTGAGAGGTGATGGTGACATTGCTGGCAATAGAGGCATCACTGAGCCATCGGATTTCATCAAAAAATATATTAATTTGTGTTCCGAAGATGAACGAAGGTCTTACGGGTGTGGAACAACATGAGGGTGAGTAATTAATGACAGAATTTTCATTTTTGGGTGAACTAACCCTTTAATATTACATTTAAAGTTAATATATTTTAAATGTTGTAAATGGCAACTTCATCATTACAAATGTGTCATTACAAATATGTTTATATACATGACAGTTTTAATAGAAATTACAATAAATACCAAAATACCAAAAATGTCCATCAGTAGATTCGACAGGACACTTTAACCATATATCAAAGACAATAGAAGTAATTATAAAATGACATATAAAGATGTACCGAAGTCCTACTTAAGTGGGTCAAAAAAGTGCTAATTGCCTTAAATATAATTTTAAGCTATAATCTATTTTCATTTAAACATGCAATTAAGTGTCCGAAAACATTACATTCTGTTCGCACTTAAGTATACTTCGAAAGTATATTATTTCTGTAATAAGTTGTCTTTTTAAAAGTATGCTAAAGTACTTTTTTTTCACAAAGGATATGATAAATAAATAATTTTATTTCAGACAGACAAATTAAAATGTCTGGAGAAGCTGCATAGCCGTCAAAACAGAGTGGCGGTCAACTGAATGTGTCTCGCAACACGGGACAGCGCATTAGACACTGATTGTAGTCACTGATTGTAATGGCAGGCCAAGATCTAGTTTTGTACAATCTAGTTTTGCATTTTGAGTTGAGGCAGGTAATGAGAGTGCAGGTCTATAGCAAAAAAACTACCAGTCCTCCTCTTTCTCTGTATCCATGCTCCTTACATCGAGGCCTTAGAGCATCCAGCGGTCACTAGCACCAAGGACAAAATGGGTAATGTTTAAATAAATCCCTTTTCCAGTAGGGGAGCCGGGCCAAAGCAGGTCCTGCCGGCAACTCTCCCACACAAGACCACAGTGTCTTGCTTTTCCAATTAAATTATCTTTCGGACAATGCAGAGTCTTCCCAATTCACACCTCAATTGACAGTGTGGCGGCTTGCATTGTGAGAAGACAGATTTCCATTCGCTCAAAAATAGATTTTCCCTAAAGAAGCGACAATGGATTGCACAATCCCTCCTCACTTCCTCACAATGAAAGAGGGATAAGGCCGAACTGTTAAAAATCACCCCTGAGAGTAACAGAACGTCTATTTTATTGTGAACTCAATATATTGAAATGAATTTTGACAATAGCTACTATATCGTCAAAAAAACACCTCCTGGGGTTAATCAAATTTTGCACAGTACTTTCCAAATACACAAGAATCCAAAATTTTCACCAGCTCGCTTTAATGCTGAAAATGATTATGATGTGTGACCTTCTCTACTGAAGATACTTTAATCGAATTTATTGCATAAAGCATGCTATATGACTATGTAATATTGTTCAAAACACACTATTACATGCACCTTTCAAAAATATAGTCTTGAAGTGAAGTATAAAATATATTAAATCGTCATCTGTCATCATGTACTGTTCTATAACTCAAAGTATAAAGGGCACCATTAAAGTATCATAAAAGTTTATATGATTTGTTTGCACTATTTCAAGCCCAAATAATAGCATTATGTCATAAACAGTCTGAAATATATTACTTACCATCATAATCAGATGTTAAATTGGGATTCTGAAAGTGGAGGAACCCTAATATTAAAATAAAAATATTTAAAAAAATAAAATAAAAAAAAGAGTAAGTGCACCTTTGGACAGTTGGTGGCGCTAAAGGGATTGACTTAGAGACTTTAAAATTGCTGTGGTTAATGTTCGAACTCTCCTCTATCTGTATGCCAAATTTCACAACTTTTTACCATAGACTCAAGAGCGGAAGAGGAAGAGGAGAAAGAAGAAGATGACGACGACGACTAACAGATACAATAGGTGCTTGGCCCCTAATAAATGTTTTCTATTTGAATATATTTTAAAATGTCATTTATTCCAGTAATGGCACGATTTTCAGCAGCCATTACTTCAGTTCATCATTCTTTACTGTCAATTCTGATCAATTTAATGCATCCTAAACAAGCAGTTTAAAATTTGCTCCAGCACAACTTTTAATAAACCCTGCAAACTTGCTACTTCATATCAGTGAATGAATATCTAAAACAAGGAGCTTCAAAACATCTCCTATTGTGTTGCACTAAACCATACCGGTTTGGAACAACATGAGAGTGAGTAAATGATGACAGAATTTTACATCATAATTTTATGACAGAATATATTTAAACATCTGGGTAAACATAAAAAGCCCATCAAGGAGTGCATCTAGCAGAAAGAATGAGAAAGGTGAAAAGAAAGTGACACATCTGAATATTTTCAGTATGAGTTGATTTTGTGCCAGTGCTATGACTGGGCATGTGTGAGCATTTGTCACGCATGTTTTAGTTTGAAACATTTCAACTTGCAGAGGTAACCATGAATTGAGTCATTATAACAACAAACCAGGGCAACCTGCCACAAATGAGGCGGGTTATAACCGTCAACACTTGTCCAACATCAGCCAGACTGCAAAAGCACATTCCAAGAATAGATTATGTACAGAGAGATAATAGTGTTCAGTGAGAAAGTACAATATCAGTAGGATCTCTAAGACTATAGAAGCGCATTCAGCATGTAGTTGTCTGTCACGTCATTGACAATTTAAAAAAGCGTGAGCTGCAAGGGTCATATTTTGCTATTAATCACTAATGCTAGAGCTGTCATCTCTCAGGTTATGGAAAATGGCAGAAAATATGGGTATTGTGAGAATGGAGAGTGAGACAAAACTGGTAAAAGTGGTACACTTGACCAGAGTCAAATACCGCCTTGCTTTAGTAGGAAATACTTCTTAGAAAACTTTTTGTCATAATGGCGTCGACTTGTATTGTTCCAGAGTATAAGAATTCAAAGAGTAAACGTTTCGCAGCAGTGAGTTATTTGCAGCAACGTGGCCAAAGGCTGCAAAGAATAGTAAATACAGAGAAAACGGCACGATGGAAAATCCGGAAAAACTGACCATTCTGTCAACTCTGCCCCATTTCCTGAAGCAAAAAGACATTATGTAAATATCTGTACAGACAAAAACAACAGAAAACAGAAAAAATTGAGACAGACTAAATACTGTGGCAACGTCTCCAAGACACTCGAGGAAACCTACCTCTAAAACTACCTGAAAAACTGTGCGAAAGTGTACCACAAAAGCGGTTTTAAACACAAAGGGTGGTCACACCAAATATTGATTTGATTTGGTTAATAAAAGTTAAATGATAAATAAAATCTATTTATGACAGTATTTTTAAAAACGTCCTCACTTAATTTTTACACAAGTGCGTAAAACTTTTCACAGTACAATATTTTTGCAGGTGGGTTTCTTCAAGAATCTTGGAGACATTGCCGCAGTTCTTCTGGATTTAGTTTGCCTCAGTTTTTTTCTGTTTCTTTATGTAATCCTAGATGGACTTGATGATTGTGAGATCAGATCTCCACATGGAGCATACCGGCTGTTGTCAGACTCCTTGTGCATACAAACATCTCACTCGATTATTACAATTAATGGCAAAAGGAATGTTTGGAAATGTAAACTGACATTTCCTACTGACACACTACAGCAAGAGATATAAATAACTGGCTTAAAACCCACTTTTTGGTGAAAATACTAAAGTGCCTAAGACTTTTGCACAGTGAGAGGATGAAGCAGTGATGCTGAACATTCTTTTGCTGCCATTTTTCTATAAGGGGGAAATTATTCAAATAGAAAAAGTATTAATTATTGAATACATTTAAATAATCCATAACTTTAAAAACAATATTTTTCAGCCTTTTATTGATTTTTAATATACTTCCCAATATTTATGAATCAATATTATCAATACTTGCTCTGAAATGGCTTAACAGTTTTATTTGTAATAATACAAGCCATAATTCTAACCAAACAAACAGCTTTCAAACATTTAAAATTAAAATATTACATGAAAATAATCAATGAATAATGATATTAAACAGCAATATTTACCTAAAAACTTATTTAAAACATAAAAAATGCAAATATCACTGATGTTGCAAATCAAATTGTTGAACAAGTTTTGAATCAGTTTATTAAAATGCACATTGAATGAACTGATTCACGGAAAATAACCAATCTTGGCAACTTAAAAAAGTTTTTACTGTTAGACTTTAATTTAATCATATTTGCAACTGAAAAATAAAGTTGTTTTAAAGGTGAAACAAGTTATTATGTATGTGTTTCCGTATCAGCTGTGAATGAGTGCTGAACGTCAGTGTCCCTGTAGAGTCTACTGCAGTTAATACTGGGAGGGGGGGTCAGATTTGCACCAATTACTTCTAATTCTACTATTTCTAGGTCACGGTGTAATTGATTTACTGATTAGTAGACCATCATACTTCTACCGGCTTTAAATACCTATTACAAGTAGATTAAAATTGGAATGGAGAGACATACTAACAGACAGACAAAGACAGAAGTGGGGGGGCCAACATATGTAGTATCTGTTGCTTGATTGACATGCTGGTTAAAAGGTAATAATCCAATCTAAAATTAACTTGTCTAAAGCACATTATAGTACATTTTATTCAATAGCACATTAAATGGGTTCCCTGGTGCAAAGAATAATGAAAAACGCCCAAGTTTTACTTTCAGTATAAACTGATTGTATATAGTTTATACAATCAGTATAAACTTGAGCAACTGAGAGGTGAATTTATTAAAAAGCTCTGCCAATTTTGCACACTGCATTTCAGTGAAAAAACCTGTGTCATATTTACAAACCATCATCAACAATCCAGTTTAACCATGCGCCCAATTCATATGGATTAATTTTACGATCTCTTTATGAACTTTTTGAAGTGTCAACGTTTGAATTGTGTAGCTGTCTATGGAAGGAGAGAAAGCTCTCAGATTTCATCAAAAAATATCTTAATTTGTGTTCCGAAGATGAACGAAGGTCTTACGGGTTTGGAACGACATGAGAGTGAGTAATTAATGACAGAATCTTCATTTTATTCATTAATTTTCACAAATTAAGATATTTTTTTATTAAATCTGATAGCTTTCTGTCCCACCATAGACAGCTACACAATTACCACTTTGACGCTTCAAAAAGTTCATAAAGAGATTGTAAAACTAATCCATATGAATATTGAGTGGTTTAGTCTAAATTTTCCGAACAGACATAATTGCTTTATATGATGAACAGATTTAATTTAGGCTTTTATTCACATATAAACATTTATCAAATCACACATCAGTTATGGTAAACAGAAGCTCAAGCATGTTTGCCAGAACCAGGGAGGTTCATTCTCGTGTGTTATGCAGTTTATTATATAAATTGATCGTGTCTCTTCAGAAAATTTGGACTAAAGCACTGAATTCATATGGATTAGTTTTAAGATCTCTTGGTGAACTTTTTGAAGCGTCAAAGTGGTAGTTGCGTAGCTGTCAATTGAGGGACAGAAATCTCTCAGATTTCTTCATATATTCATTTGTGTTCTGAAGATGAAGTCTTACGGGTTTGGAACAACATGAGGGTGAGTAAATGATGACAGAATTTTCAATTTTGAGTGAACTATTCCTTTAAGGATGGCCCAAAAATCTAATCTGATTTAACAGTTTTAGTGTGTGGAGTGCCGCAGTGTGACCAAGACACACACCATACACCAAAAGATTCCATTCACAGACAACCAGTGTCCAGACTGTGAACACTGGAAATCTCGCAAAATCTCTTGTGGTCAAACGTGACTTTAGAGTAAACAAACATGGAGGACAACGGGCAAGANGGGGGGGGGGAAAGAAAAAAGTTTGGATGAAGTTGAGTTATGCTTCCATCTTCTATCAGCTTGCTTTCTGATTGGGTATCATTTCGTTCAACGTGACAATCTTTTTGTCCTCGGGGTTCCCCCACGCAACAGGTTGGATATATTTACGATTTGAGATCGGTGCGGCCCTGACGTTCTTCAGGACAGCAGATTCAGTAACTCTAACACACCTCACACCACAGGAAAACCATCAAGATAATCAGGACTTTACCCAGGATTGTCGGAAGGGGAGAATTGGGCCCAAATTCATGGGCCCTATTATCTTGTAGTGTGTGATGCAGAGTGAATTTAAAGAAGCAGTTTGCACAACAACCAAAGTTTGACAGATTACTTTTTTAAATCCTTGTTTTGATTTGTTGCTGTTCAGCCAAGATACAGTAAACCCCATTTAGACCAGGGATGGCGTCCATGTATAAGGTCTGTCCTTAATAGCAGCTTAAAGTTGGCTGTGTGTGTGTGTGTGGTGATGCCATATTTAATTTGAATGCAGGTCTTTTAGAGACAGCTTCATTTTGTTATTAACTCAAACACTTAATTACAGTGCAAAATGTTTGTCATGCTAACAGCACAAATATGAAAAACAAATAAAGTGTGAGAAAATACACAGCACATGCCGCTGAAGCTTATGCTAAATGAATAAAGAGAAATGATCGTTTCGTTGTACATTACATTAATTACAGCAATCTCCTCTTCAAAAACACAATATATGCATGATTTTCAATCAGCTCTCGTAATTATCCGATCAGGGGCCTAATCGACATGCCCAAGAATAGAAGCACAGCACGACGCCTGTGCAAACAGAAAGAACAAAGTTTCCACACCAACACACTGCAGGGAGATTTTCCACTTGTTTTGTCATGTTTAACGAATGAACATCACAGATAGGATAAAGCTAGACTAAAGAAGTTTAAGAAAAAGATTTGAGATGAAGTTGATACTTAAATGAAATATTGAGATTCCTGTGCAAAGAAAGAGTAAACTTGTTTTGTCCAGAAAGTTTCCCACAGGAAAGAAAATTCACAAATGTGATCTTATAAATATGCTGATTGGTCTTTTTTATTCTCATTACTATAAAACAGATAGAGTGGAGTTTTCAATATGAAAACATGGTAACACTAAGTAAGTAAAAAAGGTTGAATTTGTTAACATTAGTTAACTGCATTAGTTAAAATGAACTAACAATGAAAAATACCTCTAAAGCATTTATTAATCTTATTGTTAATTTCAACATTCACTAATACATTATTAAAATCAAAAGTTTTATCTGTTAACATTATTTAACAGACCTGAGCTAACGAACTAACAATGTGTTTGTATTAACTAATGTTAACAAGGATGAATAAATACTCATTGTTTAATGTTAGACAATGCATTAAAGTGTAACTTCACCGATTTTTTAAACCTGCTTTGTAATGTATGTCAGTAGTATATGTAAATGAACAATGTTTACTCATTCTTCGTGTTAGACCAAGAAATTCAAGTTTATTTGTCAGCAAAAGTCCACCGGATGACGCAAAATGTATCATCCGGCGGACTTTTGACAGCTAGGGCTTTTGTGAAAATTACAGATTATACTTTTGCATCCCCGCTCACGGAGAGTCTGATCAACAGAGGGTTATTAACAGAACAGTTATTGTAAGGGTAGGTTTATCACTGAAAATTGTATTATACTCTGTCTACTCTTTAAACAGCATAATGGTAAAATGGAACACTATGGCAACAGCTTTCTTACCTGTACGCGACAGCGTTTTGCTTCGGGAAGTTGAGGAGAACTGACAGAACGGGGGTTTCTTTCAGTTTTTCCACTCCGTTTTGCATAAAACACTGTGTTTCATGGTCATCCATGGTCATCCCGTTCTCTCTGCATTTACTATTCTCTGCAGCCTTTTGCCTCATGCTGGATCCTTCACAGGAAACCGAAACTCACTGCAGCTAAATGTTTACTCTTTAAATTGTTGTACCCGGGAACAATACAAGTCGACACCATTATGACTAAAAGTTTGCTAAGAAGTATTTCCTACTAAGGCAAGGCAGTATTTGACACTGGTAAGCATATCCATAACAGACTGGTGGGAGTGGCCTTCACCGTAAAAAGTCCTTCTGTGGGTTTGTAGATTCCATGGAATTTAATATGTAACTTTATTTAACTAAATTAATTTCTTGTTTTTACAGTTTTTTGTGTTAAAATTAATTAAAATAGTCTGTAACAAAATCTACTCAATTTTGTCGTTAAGGATTTATCTATTCTTATTGAGCAATTCCAAACAGAGAGAATATTGAATGAATCCAACATGATGGAAAGGAGTTGTTTTCAATTGACGATTGCAGTGCGCACTTTTAAGGAATGACATGGAGTTTCCCGCAGCAGACAGTGTGAGGACATTTCTGATGGCACTCTTTTTGGGGGCTTTGCTTAGTTTTGTGTTAATATGAACAAAGAAGGCTAAATAAGGCAGCTGTTAACCTATTGAGCACTATATTGAATGGTTTATGTTCACGAGGCCTGACAATGTGGAGGCTGACGACGATGACGATCTGACGATTCTATTTTTAGCTAATTCTTTGAAAAAGGTAAGAAAGATAATTTAATTTATTTCTTAAAACTGTTGTTAATTGTCCAGGTTGTGTGTTATTACCACCAACAAAGTAGGAAATCGTGTTTTAGACCAATTAATGGCTAAAGCAGATAAGCTAAAACTATTAGCCTATCGCTGCCATTCAACAGTGTATGCTATTTCCAGTGCTCACATGCACCCTTTCCAGCCCTTATCAAATTATCATTTCAACATTTGGTTTAACTCTTACAACAAACTATGAAAATAAATTCATTTGGTTGCACAGTATCATTAGGTATTAGAGTCACGAAAATGAATTAAAGTGCAAAAAAATGTAGTTAACTGTTAAAACGTCTAAATCTACTCGTGTGTGTGTGTTTTTTTCTCTCATGTGTTTTTTAATAGGTGCAACGTAATGAGATGGCGGTGTGAAATCTGCAGATTGCAAAAAGTGGTGATCTTTTACACTACAGACTACAACACCGGTCATCTGTACCTGGAAAATCAGTGCCTTGTCTGCATTTCTATTGCCCAATTTTCTGATAAATAAAGAGTTCTTAATAAAGAGATCTGTCTGTTATTTATACTTAAAATCCGATTTAATTAATTAAAATACATTAATTTAAATAATCCACATAATATTATTAATAATAATAACTTAATTTTGTGTAATGTCAAAATAATTTCATTGAGTAGTTTTCATTAATATAGTTTTGTTTTGTCTTATGAACCCAATATTTTTGTTTAAATTTGACAATCTTTTTGTGTGCTATTTACAGTTACTCATTTTAAATGGTTCACTTTTAAGGAGCTCATTTGATTAATTTTAACTCAATTCTTATTTGTTCAATTTTAATTAATAATATTGCTTGCAATCTGTTGCCACAATTTTTTTGAGTAGATATAGGGTATTCTTTTTTACAGTGTTGGAAGGCAACATGCCCAGTGCATTATGGGTGTTGAAATTTTCCTACCTATTTGGCAAAAGGGAAGACAAAATAATTTTTTCCTATTTTCTCTATTCAGGTAGCTCCGATTTCTTTTCTTTCTTTTTTTCCCCACCTTTCTACTGTATAGGCAGCCAAGTTTTATTGAAAGCCCATTTTGCCAGTGGTGAAGTATCCCTTTAACTAATGTTAACTAATTTGTAAAGTGTTACCGAAAACATTTCTCATGCTTCCATTTATATTGTTATACTCTTAAAGTGTCAACAACTGTCTAATTTGTGTCTATTTTAGACAGTTGATACTTCAAACATAATTAAAAACATCAATTACATCAACATTTTGTTCCTGAAAGAAATTTAAGCATCATGTGTCTGACCTGTGTTGTTGTCTAAAATGCAAAGTCTTTAAAAAAAAAAAAAAAAAAAATATGATAAGAGGCCTAAGAGGGAGAGCAGAACACGTGTAGTTGTTTGTTGTGCTTCGCATGTCAATTCTTGCGGGCTCTTCACATGTTGATACAAGACTGGATTAACTGTGTTTGTTGGATATGTTGATGAAGTGGAAATGGTAATACGGAGTAAGTATCTTTAGTCTAACTGATGACACATTAATCCTGTTCTCAGGTAGGTGGAAACTCAAAACAAATCTGATGCCTCATTAGAAAGGCATCCGGCACAATGCCCATAATCCTTGTTTTAGCCACCTCTCTCTTGCAACAGAGCATTATGTACAGTATCTAAACATGTCAAGAACTAAACTAAAAGTCAAAAGTTTGGACACACCTACTCATTAATTACCTGCAAGAATAGTCATCAAAACCAAAACACTAATTGAACTTCTTCTTTGTCTAGATTCCAGCTCCAATATGGGCTTCTCTTAATTAACCAACTTTTAAAACAGCATTGAAGGAGCTGTCATGTTTGCTGCACAGTGGATGCCTGATTTTCCTTAATTATACAATTCAGTTTCAGTTATGTAAAGAAATTGATATGTCTCCAAAACTTGAAAGCATTTAAGCATAAACCTTTACAAAAGAAGTTCTGAAATCACAAACGTGGTGTATAAGGCTCAGGTCCAAATGAATGTTTTACTGACTCTGTTCAATATTAGGGTTTTTAGAACAACATTCCACCACTTTTTAAGCATTTAGAGGCACAACTCTCATGTTTTTTGGTTTTGTGAGGATGATTAGATATTTTTAATGAACTGCTATTTAACATAAAATTAACCTACCATAAAACGTATCTAGTTCTAAATACATTAAATGCCTGGTCTATATCCTCCTCTTAAAGTGGTGATTTTGACACACTGCTCATTTGATACTGCATTTTTGTAGAATTATTTTAACTAATTTTAATTAAAAATGTAATATTTAGCTAAGTTCTGATTTTTTGTGCAACCCTGTTACTGTAATGTGTATTTTTCCCCATTACAAATACAGTCCTTAAAAGTATGGAAGTTTGTTTCCGGCACAGAATTAAAAAAAAATAATTTTAAGTAATTGCGGCTTTTTATCTCACAATTTTGACTCTTTTTTTTCTCGTGATCCTGAGTTCACATCTCACAAATTCAGTTTTTTTTTCCTTCAGAATTGCACCAAATAAACTTGCAATTCTGACTTTTTTTTCTCGCAATTGCGAGTTTATGTCCAGTGGAAGCTTGTTTCCATCACGGAATAAATCAATTTAAAAGATAATTACGACTTTTTATCTAGAATAATTTTTTTTTCTCAGAATTGCAAATTTATATCTCACAATTCTTATTCTTTTTCTTGCAATTCTGACTTTTTTTCTTGCAAATGTGAGTTTATATCTCACAATTCTGGGAAAATAAGTCAGAATATAAAGTAGGAAATGGGAGGTTATCAAGTCCAGTTCTGAGGATGTTTATATCCAATTCTGACGAGTTTATATCACGCAATTCTGACTTTATAACACACAACTGCAACTTTACATCACGTAATTCTGAGGAAAAAAAAGTCAGAATTGTGAGACGTAAACTCGCAATTGTTCGAAAAAAAGTCAGAATTGTGAGATAAAAAGTCGCAATAACCTTTTTTTTTTTTTTTAATCCGTGACGGAAACAAGCTTTCATATTAAAGTGACACCCAAGAAGTATTATTTAGATCCCTTCAACAGCATGACAGAAGACAAGTAAATAATTAATTTCATTTCATTTCAACAATATTTACACAAAATGTTAATACAAATGTGTTCTTTAATCTGTGGGAAATCACAGTTGATCAGTAACTTAAATACAACATTTGCTGCAGACTATAGCTAACCCCTAACTGAGTGGCAATCTTAATTTAGGCTAAATCATGTTACTTGCAACCTTTTCGCATATTTAAATCATTGGGATAACCTGCATGTAAACATGCCTCAAATCTTGGTAACAAGGTTGTAAAAAATTACAAAATAAATGGAAAATAAAAAAAGCTCCTAATATTTGATCTGAGGTTGATGGCCAATATTTTCAGAAGCAGCTTATTTCACTGAACATAGACTGAAAAAGAAAAGAAATTTAGCAAAGACAAAGACTACAAAGACTAGCTTTGAACATTTTAGATATCGCCTTGGGACCACTTGGAAAACATCATCTCCAGAGCAGAAGACCAATTTGCCAACAAAGAAAAATAAAGAAAATGAGTACTGAGAGCTTATGAGACAAAAACATGCTGAATTGTACAAGTGTTTCTCTCCAGTACACTAAGTAAAATGGTGTGAAAAGCAGAGCGGAAATGACAAGCACGTCAGATGTTAAAGATACTGTGGGAGAGTTAAAGCGCTCGTTCACTCACGCCAATATGCTACTCTATCCCCCCCTTTACAAAAATAACGTCTAGTGTTTGGTCTACATTCAGGGCAATACTTTTCAGCAATTTGCCAGACATTACAGAGATATTTTTATACACAGACTGTAACTTTATACCTCTCTCTGATTGTGATCGCTCCCAGTAGAAATCCCCACTCTAAGATGAGGCTAGGGAAGCTGAACTGCAATTATAAGACTTTAAATAATTTTAGAAGAGTAGACCAACATTAAATAATTTACACAATTTAACTGAGGTTCTCAAAAATGTAGTCAGTAAGTCTGTTTGCAAGCAACTTTAGAAAAGAAAATATTGTTTTTACTTTGTCTTCCACTTTTTCCACAGCTAAGATAAAAAAAAATGTAAAAATGTTTTGAATCTGTTCCAGGTTTAGTACAAGTTAAAGGAATGGTTCATACAAAAATGAGTCAAGAATTTTATCGAGAATAATCTTAAAATGCACACAATTTCAAAAGTATACTAACAAGACAAACATTATACTAATTAACATTCAGTGATAAAATAAAATGATACTTGTCTGAGCAAAGTTATATTCAATATTTCAGCTCATGCCAACATAAACAGCCAGTAGTGTTATTTTAGTATTATTTATATGCATTAATAGTATTTTTTAAAATTTGGAATTAGCTGTTAGTTTTATATTTTAAGTTTTCAATTTAATTTTAAAATAATTTTTATTAATAATTAATTTCTAATAACTTTTCAAATTT
>RJVU01080244.1:191314-206491 GCA_003731715.1 Anabarilius grahami | reverse complement strand
AAAACTCTTTGCCAGGCCTTTACTCGAGAAACAAGGACATTGGAAATAAAAAGTGGCCTTCAATGCTTAATAACGTAGCAATGTTCCATGCATAAAAACAAATATTGCATTTTTAATGAGTTTTTGCCAAAACATAACACTCACAGAGAGCACAGAATGCCATTAATAACTAAGTCATGCTCGGCCTGAAAAGACTGAAACGGCCCATATCATATATAAAACATTACATACATAAGCATAAAGGCATGTATGAGTGGACCAAACAACTAAGGGGTGACTCCATGCTCAGAATTAACCAATTAAAAATTAGTATTTATACAAACCACGTGATAGGTAATGCTGCTTTTAATGTTGTTTTTTATTATTATTATTGTTATTCATGCATGAATAGGGTTTACACAACTCATGCAAACCACTGAACTCAAGTATGTATAGTGACATTATACAGTTAAACTACTTAATAGTTTATATGGTTAAATTGAGAGATTGCACTGAATGCTTGGGGAGCAGAGTATAGTGCATGTTCTTCTACTCATGAATAACTTGCATGGCATACACTGCCAAATGCGTGTGGTGCACCATGCTAGTCAGCTGATGTGCATCTCCAGAGACCAGAGATGGAAACACGAGTCGCACTTAAGTGTAATAAAGACTTAATAAAGAATAACGTCTTTACATAATAAAGACTTGCAATTTGACTTGGACTCATGAATATCTGACTCGAGATTTGACTTGGACTTGAAGACAGAGACTGTTGAAAAACACTAATCACATGACAGCATCAAACACCACATCTTTCCATTCAGCCATCAATCCATTCATTCCCTATCAATGGGTGTTTTTGACTTAAAGCGGCTCTGCATAGACCGATCGGTGTATGACATCAAAGTACCTTGAGGGTGATTGGAAAGCAGATGGTTCCATTTGCTTGAGAATTGCTCTCACGGTACTATGATGTCATACACTGATTAGCCTGTGCAGTGCCGCTTCAAGTCAAACACACCTAATATGTGCTGCTGCAGCAAATATCACAACAATTCATCTCTAAACGCACCAAACCAGCATTATTATACTGTACAGATGCGTGTTCATCACCAACTGGAAAAGTGCTGTTATATAAATGAACAGCAAACAATAACAATATAGTCAAGTCTTATCTTGTGATAATCTACGTGTCATTTAATTTAAAAAAACAAACAAACAAAAACATTTAAATCCAAAATGAAGCTGTGTTACACAGTTGTCAGAGGCTTGCTTTTAAGTACACGTTTGTCATTTTCATGTTTTTCCCAAGTATTAGCTAACATATGCATATAAGTTAAAGGTTTAGTTCAGTCATGACAACTCTCGGAGTGAATAGATTCAACCAGCATTTTATTAGCATGGAGCATGGAATGTACATAGGCTTGATTTTGGCGGACGAGATCTGCTTACGCTGCTGCTGTTGCTGCTGCTGAGCAAATACATAATTGTTTAGCTTAGTCAAATATAACAAGAAAGAAAAGGCTGCTGCAGAATGATAGAACCCCCCCGTAGCAGATCTCTACAGGTGGCGCTGGGGAGGAGGTGGGATTATAGGAGTTCTCATATTGTGCGGCGTGCTGATCGCAGCTAGGATACGGTATAAATAAAGCCACGTAAATGAGAAAGTACCTACGATTGGTTGGTGTCGCAGTACTAAAAGAACCAATCAGCGATAGAGTTTCATGACTGAACTTTATATTTCACCCAAAAATGAACATTCTGTGATAATTTACTCATCATTATGTTGAACTAAAAAGAAGATATTCTGAAGAATGTTGGTAACCAGAAAGTTGATGGCACTGAAGGCACTGAAGTCAATAGCTTGTCTGGTTACCAACATTCTTCAAAATATCTTTTTTGTGTGTGTGTGTGTGTGTATGTTTGTGTTCAACAGAAGAAAGAAACTCATACATGTTTGGAACATGAGAGTGAGTAAATGATGATAGAATTTTCATTTTTGGGTGAACTATCCTTGTTTTGTGTTAGAAAAATACAACACGGCATCTGGTCTGTAATATACTTCTATACACGTTTTATAACCTTGTCTAACTCATTTCCACACATCGGTTTTTGTTGAATGTTACAACGCTTCACAAATGACACACAGATGGGTATGTTGTTCTTCGTTTACTGTAATGCTTGTGATACACGTGGTTTATTACCCCCGGTATTGTGCCATACTCCCTACCAAATTATTAACCCCCTCATTGAAGTCAGTACCTGATTGCCTAATTCTAACCCCACACCTAATCCTAAACCTACCTATACTAGAGGGGTGATAATCTGGCAGGGATCAGATTTCGGCACAACACCCATCATTGTTTGAGAACTACAACAAACTACGGCAACTCATAAAGTGCATGGTGACTGTACCTGCATTAAACTGAATTTCCAAAATTAAATTAAATTTATGTAAATGAATAAATGATTTATGTAAAATCATTGCTTTATTAGACAATATTGAATAGCCTAAATGAACAAGACATTCTGTAGAAGTAATCAGTTTTGATATTTCAAAATTGATTTAGCCTCATACACTGTTAATTACAATAACTAGCTAAAAGAACTATTGGTAAAAATAGAACAAAGACTTGAGACTTGGACCTCAGGAACTTGTGACCATGTCTGCCAGAGACTACAGTGACGCCGATCAATTCCTACTGACAATCCAGAATTGTCACAATCACATTTGTTTGGACCAGTGTGTGTGGATTTCATCATCGTCTACCTTGATTATTCATTTGTTGCCACAGACACTAATTATGTTTAGCTGTGTACTCAATCGTCATCATTATCACCTGTATATGTTCGGTTCTGTTTCAGTTCAGTGTCTGGTGTCGTCTATTGTGGACATGTTGTATGTTGCTCTGTTCCATTTTGGATCACCCATCTTCATCTTCGTGTGTGTTTATATAACCACCACACGTGACAAGAATAAAGTACCTTAAACCCCCCCCAAAACGATTTAGTGCTATCTAAAATGAACCAGTGACCACATGTACCCATCTAGCAGAAGCTTTTACATAAAGCAACTTACAGTATAGATATTACCATCCCACTGAACTTGATCTCTTCTACTTTCTGGCCCTGAATGATTGATTCTCTGATAAATCTTTTTGAACTAGTTCTTATGAGTGAAACGTTTAAAGTGATTCACACATTGAACTGGTTGAATTGATTACTGAGTCTATCAGCTGCTAAAACTGAACTAATGAATGATGTTACTAATTAACTCAGTAATCTGTTCAACTGAAACAGATTCATTTGGATAGTAATTTGGACAGATTGAGTCATTTAATACATTTGCTACTGTATTTGTTAATCTTTGTTAACATTAGATAATAAAAATACAGCTGTTCGTAGTTTGTTTGTGTTAGTTCATAGTGCATTAACTAATGTTAACAAATACAACTCTTGATTTTAATAATGTATTAATAAATGTTGAAATTAACATTAACAAAGATTAATAAATGCTGCAGAAGTGCAGTTCATTATTAGTTCATGTTAACTAATGTAGTTAACTAATGTTAACTAATGAACATTACTGTAAAGTGTTACCGAAACTGTTTAAAACCAGTTTCAATAGTTTCTAAATGACATTCAATTTTGAAAAAAATAATAAAAGAAAAAAATTATTATATATATATATATATATATATTGACCCCAAACATTNATATGCAACACACTAACAACTAACAATCTGAGCTAAGGAGTATTTTTGACTGTTCAACTTGCAGTCAACATTGGTCTTATTTAAAAAGCTTTTAATGCTCCAATTAATGTGGATATTTTTTGAACATTGCATTTGGAATTGGAACTTCCATGTAGAGGGCCCACACTGGAGGTTTATCACATGAAACTTGAATGAGGACATCCATTAATCTAGTTGTTGTCATGCTTTATGTATAACTTGCTTTTTCTATCATGTTTCTGGCCATTTTGCACTTTATTGCATTTCTTCAGCATTCACTGAAATAAAAAATTGCTAGAAGTGAAATACACTTTATCCAGCTTGAACTTTATCAGCTATGCATTTCATGTACTCTGAACATGCTTTATATAGAAAAACAATCTTTTCCTATATTTGCTCTTGTTTTCTTCCATTTCTCCAGGGACCTGTGTTGGTCATGTGTGGTTCATTTATTCATTATGCATAATGAGAGAATTTTAACCACACAATGGTGTAGTACCATTAACCAGCCAGATCAGCAGCTGTAAAGTCAACGTGAAACGTACTCGGTTACTAACGTAACCTTAGTTCCCTGAGATACAGGAATGAGTACTGCGTCTTGCTAGACGCTATGGGGAAAACTCCTTTTTCTCCGATAACTGGAGACTTTTTCAATAACACAGTGAAACTGCACGGCCATTGGTTCGTGCGGTGAGATGAAAATTAACCAATGAGCCTATGGCAGAGCAGCCCGCCAGAGCCCGCCGAAATGGGCGGGGCCATCTGGCTATATAAGCGGGCATTCTGCCATAGGATTCTCAGGTTAATTTGAATGAAGCGATGACCCGAGTCGTGCAGCGGCATAGCACGGCTACCTACGCAGTACTTGTTCCTGTATCTCAGGGAACCGAGGTTACGTTAGTAACGGAGAACGTTCCCTTTCGATACTACACTCGTACTGCGTCTTGCTAGACGCTATGGGGAACCAGTTAAATCACGCTGTGCTATGATCGAGAATGACTGAAGAGTATTACTCGTTACAGGTACAATGGAGGGCCTGAGACTGAGTAAATAAAAGAGGAAGCGGGATGGCCCCTGGGGCCGAGACCTGCTCCATCAAACGTTTTATTAACACAGAATTAGTACAGTATAGACACCTCAGGCAGGGGTCCTTGACATGCACTAACAGCTAGCAACTTGGACGTAGTCGGTGTTGCTGAGAGAAACCAGTGAGTTTAAGAGTTAAACCCTGTCAATACTTATGCGGAAAGAACACTGGCATGTCCAGGTTGTAAAACCTGGTGAAGGTGGCAGTGAGGCCCAGCCGGTCACCGCACAGATATCCGCAATGGACACACCACTGGACCATGCCCAGGATTAGGCCATACCTCTCGTGGAGTGGGATCGCACACAAATGGGGCATTGCAGACCCAAAGAGGAGTATGCCAGCGCAACAGCATTCACTATCCAACGTGATAGTCTCTGCTTCATGACCGGGTGCCCTTTGGTGCGGCCTCCGTAGCATACAAAGAGCTGGTCCGACTCAGTCTAAACATAGCAGAGCACTCAATGTAGATTCTCAATGCCCTGACGGGGCAGAGAAGATTCAAATCCCCGTCCTCCTCAGAAGAGGGGAGGGCGTAGAGGGTAATGACCTGTGCTCTGAACAGAGTCGAGAGAACTTCAGGTACATAACCATGCCTCGGTTTTAGGATGGCTTTGGAGTCATCAAGCCCAAACTCGAGGCAGGAAGAGCTCACAGAGAGAGCCTGTAAGTGACCTACTCGCTTGACCGACGCCAGGGCCAAAAGCAGAGCAGTTTGAAGCGACAGTGGCCGAAGGTCGGCTGTTTGCAATGACTTGAAGGGAGTGCTCTTGAGCGCCCTCAGAACCGTAGACAAGTCTCATGTGGGGATCGTAAAGGGGCAAGGAGGGTTTAACCTCCTAGATCCCTTTAGAAAATGAACAACTAAGTTGTTCCGTCCCACAGAACGTCCAGCTACAGGAGCATGAGAAGCTGCTATGGCTGCCACATACACCTTAAAGGTCCCCTAGAACATGCTTTTAAAAGATGTAATATAAGTCTAAGGTGTCCCCTGAATGTGTCTGTGAAGTTTCAGCTCAAAATACCCCATAGATTTTTTTTATAAAATTTTTTAACTGCCTATTTTGGGGCATCATTATAAACGCGCCGATTTATTCTGTGCGGCCCCTTTAAATCTCGTGCTCCACGCCCACGGAGCTCGCGCTTGCCTTAAACAGCGCCTAAACAAAGTTTACACAGCTAATATAACCCTCAAATGGATCTTTACAAAGTGTTCGTCATGCATGCGGCATGCATGCGTCAGATTATGTGAGTATTGTATACTGTTATATTGTTTACATCTGATTCTAAATTAATTTGAGGCTTGGCTCCGTGGCTAACGGTTAATGCTACACTGTTGGAGAGATTTATAAAGAATGGAGTTGTGTTTATGCATTATACAGACTGCAAGTGTTTAAAAATGAAAATAGCGACGGCTCTTGTCTCCGTGAATACTGTGAGAAACGATGGTAACTTTAACCACATTTAACAGTACATTAGCAACATGCTAACGAAACATTTAGAAAGACAGTTTACAAATATCACTAAAAATATCATGATATCATGGATCATGTCAGTTATTATTGCTCCATCTGCCATTTTTGGCTATTGTTCTTGTTTGCTTACCTAGTCTGATGATTCGGCTGTGCACAGATCCAGACATTCTGCCCTTGTCAAATGCCTTTCATAATGTTGGGAACATGGGCTGGCATATGCAAATATTGGGGGCGTACACCCCGACTGTTACGTAACAGTCGGTGTTATGTTGAGATTCGCCTGTTCTTCGGAGGTCTTTTAAACAAATGAGATTTATATAAGAAGGAGGAAACAATGGAGTTTGAGACTCACTGTATGTCATTTCCATGTACTGAACTCTTGTTATTTAACTATGCCAAGGTAAATTCAATTTTTCATTCGAGGGCACCTTTAAGAGTTGAAGGGGTGCAACCCTTATCCAGCAACTCCTGAAGGAAGGACAGTATTGTCGGTATGTCACAAGAGGATGGGTCCCCGCCGCGGGCAGTGCACCAGGTAGTGCACCATCGTGTAGACAGGGCTCTAGCCTGCAAGATGGTGTTCAGGATGTTCTCCCGTCGAGACTGCTCCCGCTCGAGCTGGGAATGCCAAATCGTTCTGTTCGCCTGAGACAGAAGGTCTCGTCTCAGGGGAATGGGCCACGGGGCTGCTCTGAGCAGCTGAGACAGCTCCGAGAACCAATGTTGGTTCCTCCAGAGCGGGCCACTAAGAGATGCTGTTTCTTATCCCTGATTCGCCTGATGACCTGGGAGATCAGTGCGATCAAGGGAAAAGCATAAAGGAGGAGGCTGGGCCAGTCGTGAGCCAGCACATCCTGGTCCTTTGAGAAATAGAGTGGGCAATGAGAGTTGTCTCTTGAGGCGAAGAGGTCGACCTCCGCCTTTCCAAAGTTCTCCCAGATGTTCTGAACCGAACAGACACCATGAGGTGAAACCTGGCGATTTATATAGAATACCACAATCATACTGTCCAAGCAGATTAAGACGTGGTGACCATCTATGTCCGGCAGGAAAGTCTGAAGGGCTCGAAAGACTGCCAGCATCTCAAGGCAGTTTATATGCAGCCGACTTTCCTTGTTTGACCAGAAGCGGAGTGTCGGCCTGCCCTCGCACAGAGCTCCCCAAACAGTGTTGGAGGCGTCTGTTAAGACCACTTTCCACCTGCTGACCATTCCCAGGGCAGTGCCCCGATTGAACCGAAGGGTTCTTCCAAGGGTCCAGGGCTGCAATGCAGGCCTGATCCACCTTGACATGAAGGTGCCCGGGCTCCTCCAGGGTAGACCACTCCAGTCCGAGCTCATTGACAGATTTGAATAGGATGCGGAAGAGGCCTGTGTGTCGATAGGTTTCAGAGGTGGTAGGGGGGCAGGGTCAGCCGCTGAGCCCATCCAATCCTCCGCATCTCAGGCCACCAATGACATGCTGTCATCCAGGGGTGCCGTGCACGAGCCACAGACGTGGCACGGCATTTACATCAATGTCGCAGATATTTGCTCAGGAAATTTGCTCTCGAAAATTGCTCTCTAGAAATGCTCTTATAAGCAAATTTCTGCGACATTGATGTAAATGCAGTGCCACGTCTGTGGCTCGTGCAGGGCACCCCTGGATGACAGCATGTCATTGGCGCTGCATGCTCGCTGGATGGCGACGGGACGGCTGTGCAGCAGCTAGTGACGGTGAAGGTAGCTCATGCCCGGCGCGCTGAGCGGGCTTTGAGAGTGGCGATCAGCAGCGAGGAAGGCGCTGAAGCAGCTCAATCAGCTGTGAGGCTTGTCAACGGCGAAGGCTTCTGTCTAGAGTGCAGCAAAGAGAAGATCGTCATCATCGCTGAAGGAGAGTAATCTGAAAATCCTATGCCAGAATGCCTGCTTATATAGCCATATGGCCCCGCCCATTTCGGCGGGCTCTGGTGGGCTGCTCTGCCATAAGCTCGTGCATCTCCGCTGCACCGTCATTGGTTCGTTTTCATCTCATTGCACGAACCAATGGCCATGCAGTTTCACTGCGTTATTGAAAAAGGCTTCAGTTATCGGAGAAAAAGGAGTTTTCCCCATGGCGTCAGTACGAGTGTAGTATTGAAAGGGAAAGGCATTTACAGCCCATTTTACTTCCATCTGTTTTCAAGTGAAACAGGATATTCAATGGGGAAAAAACTAGGTCCGACCAAAGATTTTACTAGTCAACTAGCAGTCGTTAATTTAATCCATTAGTCGAATAGTCTCATGTTTATGATATTAATTTAATTATTTATTAAATTAATTTAATTAAATATAATATACTGGTAGGGGGCATCGGAAAATAGTTTGAGTTTCAGGGCTGAGGAAGAATGTATACTGAATGTAACATCCCTTATGAAAACCATGCTATACTAACCATAGTTTAACCATGGTATTTGTAGTAAAACTGTGGTTATACAAATGGTAATCAATCCCCTTAAAAAAATAAAAAATAAAAAAAAGTCTTAAAAAAATTAAGCACTCAAGTGCATGCATAAAGCTTGCATAAAGATATCCGCAGTATAGTAAATGCCCCTATAGAAATAAAAGTCATGTACTAATTTAGCTTCCACACTCCACATGAACATTTGGATGTGTGCCTAATAATAATGCACATTTATATTTATTTAGGTTAATTTTAGAGTGAGTGGCCATGTAAAGTGTCTAACTCTAGGCCACTTCTTTCATGTTCTAGGCCAGTGGTTCTCAACTCCAGTCCTCGGGACCCACTGCTCTGCACATTTTGTATATCTCTCTTACCTGACACACTCAGTTCAGGTCATGGAGTCTCTCCTAACGAGCTGATGATCTGAATCAGGTGCGTTAAATAAGGGATACATACAAAATGTGCAGAGCAGTGGGTCCCGAGGACTGGAGTTGAGAAACACTGTTCTAGGCCATGTTTGAGGTCAATGACTGATTTCCTGCCTAACACACTGTACAAAAACTGCCACAGTATAAAATGATTGCATAATTATTTATTTTTAATTGTGCCAGGGACATGCAAATTATAGTACATTTGTCAGGATAAACCAGACTCAGATTCACACTGAACAATGAGTAATTGTAGGTTACAATGATCAGTGAGGACAGTGAAAGGATGACGAGCTCTTTCTAACCATTATCTCCACTCTTCATGTGCTAACTTAATAGCCAAAAAAAAAATTCACGGTTTCCAATGTCCTAATTCGGCTCCACCAGGGTGAGATTCTTTGAGAAAAAGGAGCATGGATAGAGATGGGAAGGTTTCCCCTGCTGCTGGGACAATACGGCTCTCACTCTTGTGGTCGAAGCAACTTCCACAACAAAGGGTTTTTCTGGCTCTGGATGTGTGAGGAGGGGAGCTGTGGTGAAAGCTTGTTTGAGGTGCTGAAATGACTGGGTAACTTAAGAATTCCAGGACAGAGACTTGGGCCTGCCTTTCAGGAGAGAGGTGAGTGGAGCTGTGCTGGTACTGAGATGTGATGGTTGGCTGAGAAGCCAAGGAAGCACTGGATTTCTTTTACTGTGGTGGGAGTTGACCAGGTACATACTGCTTGTACCTTCCCCTCGTCCATCTTTATTCCTTCTGCACTAATATGGTAGCACAAGAACTGGATAATTGTCTGATGAAGGTACATTTCTCTGCTTTCAGGAAGAACTGGTACTCATAGCTTCTTAAGGGCCTCCGAAACATGGTGGAGATGTTCGGCCAGGTTCCAGGAGTATAGCATGTCTTCAATATAAGCCAGTACGAAGCGGTGAAGGTACTCCCAGAATACCTCATTCATGAATCCCTGAAATACGGTGGGGCCCATACGGCATGACGCAATACTCCTAGCGGCCAGTAGATGTCACAAATGTAGTCTTCCACACGTCCCCCTCACGTATCGGGATGAGGTTGTAGGTGTTTCGGAAGTCCAGCTAGGTGAATAAGGTGATACCACAGATTTGCTCCAAAACAGCTGGGACGAGGGGAAGTGGATAACGGAATTTCACAGTGATGTTATGAGTTCCAGGTAATCAATGCAAGGCCACAAGCCTCAGTCCTTTTTTGCCACAAAGAAAAAACTGGAAGGATCAGGGGAAGTTGAAGGGCAGATGTAGCCTTGCTGGAGAGCCTCGTCCATGTACTCCTCTATGGTCTTATGTTCAGGAAGTGAGAGTGGATACATTTTTCCATGGGGCACTGGCTCACCCGGAAGGAGGTCGATGGCACAGTCCCATGATCTGTGAGGTGGTAATTGAGAGGCTCTTTTCGGGCAGAAGACATCTTGGAAGTGGGAGTAGAAGGTTGGTATTTCGACTGACTGTTGGTCGATGGGACTTTCAATAGAGGTGGAATTGATGGAGATGGTCATGGATTGCTGGAGACAAGGAATGGGATGGCTAGGAAAACAATGTCAGGGAAACGATCACCCCACTTCAAGATGTCTCCTTTGCTCCAGGAGAGGACCGGATTGTGTTTAATGAGCCAGGGGTGCCCTAACAGAATACCGTTGGTGGACTTCTCCAGAACCAGGAGTTTGATGTTTTCAACAGGGAGGCAACCAATTTGCAGCTTGACAGGTCCTACACAATGGCAAATGGCTTTCCGCTAAGTGTTTTACCAATTATTGACTGGACTTGGCAAGTGGCTTGACTTGTTCTCTATTTGATTTTAAACTGGTGGCAGAGCTTCAGAGATAAAGTTGCCGACTGGCCCAGAGTCGATGAGAGCTGTGATAGAAATGGACACAAAATGACAGTAATGGTGTCATGATGGTAAGTGGTGATGAGTCATGGTGGTAAGTGCTGATGAAATTACTTTAGGACAGGTAATGTAACTCACCAAGGCACATGGAGGCCCAACTGGACATGAGGCAATAACGTGTCCACTGGCACCACAATATGAACAACCTCTGGGTCAGCCGATGATTATGCTCAACCGGGGTGATATTATCACCGCATATTATCAACTTGGATGGGTTCCTCTCCTGGTTCTGGAGTGCTGGATTGTACTGCAAGGCAGATTGGTCTTCCATACAGTTCTTCATACGCCAAATGACTGAATGAAATGCTCCAGCCACATCGTGTCATCATATGCTGAGAGATGCAGACGCAGAGCTGATTCGAGTCCTTGATGGTAGGTATTGAGTAGCGTTCACCCATTGAAGTGCTCATCCAGATAGCAGGAGCAGGATGAAGGATATTTTAGCTCTCTCAGTGGAGAAGAAATGCAGCTACATCTCTAAGGTGAGTGAACATTGTAGGAGGAAGCCATTGCAGTCCTCCGCCGAACCAGAGTACGGCGCTGATTGACCAAGGGCCTGCAACACGAAGGAGATCATAGGACAGATGAAGGAGACACAGAGGATCAATGAAGTAGATATTCAGGACTTACAAGCTTAGCCACCAAAGTAGCTAAGGAGTCTATATTCGAGGTCAGACAATGAGGGACTGAGAGGTGTGTGCATTTATACTGGTGCTGAGTGCTACGATAATGAGGAACAGGTGCCGGTGATTAGTATTCAGGGGAGAGTGAGCGCTGTGTGGGTGTGACGGTGGAGCCTGGCGTGTCCGTGATAGTGTGTTTATTTTTTATTTTTTTTATCTGTATGTGTGTTCAGTACTGAACCCATGACCTTAGCATTGCTCTACCAGTCAAGCTACAAGGACCAATATTAAGTTTTATAAAATAACACCAAGCAACTAATACAAAGTATCTAGAAAGTAAAGAAGGTCAGATGTGATTTCACACTGACTTTAAATAAATGTCAGTTTCATCCAAATGTTAGGATCAAAGTTTAGCAAATGACACTCCTCATTACTGTGTTTTGTGGTTGCATGTGTTTTATATAGAATGGAGGAACACTTATGATCTGAAAGCATTCTGTGATGAGATATCATGACATCAGATGTGTTTGTATACAATTTGTGTGCAGCCCGTTGAGAAGCTGCACCCTATGTGAGGAGTATGGAGTGGGCCTCAGGGCAGGCTGTTTGATGTGAGCCTGGAAAATGGATTATCTGGTGGCAGGAGAGTGAATGGGACTGTCTAGCCGCTTGAGGCAGGCTTCACACCAAAATCCACCTGGCCGTCAGGAAGCAGGCCACCCCGAAGGACACACAGCCTGCAGGAACACAGATCTCTTACACGGGCCTGTGTTAATGCTCACTTTGTCACCCAAACAGGTCGAGAAAGATAATCAATAGCCTTTGATAGCTACTATTAGGATTTTAACAAGCTTTTGCTCACGCTGCACTGCTCCTGAACACAGAAAGGGGCACCTGTTTAGCTCCACATCTTCCCTCTCTTTAATATCGTCCTTTTCCAATCTTAGCAACTTTTAGCAACCTCACTCAAGCAACTGACAGCGATCACAGGCTATGTTCAGAATAACATACTACAATTTCAGTACAATCTTTGCAGTATATAGTATGTATACTGTTCACAATACAGAAAACCCACGGTGACCTAAGAAACTGCAGTATATAAAAGAGGGAATTGTGTAGAATACTGTCTCCCACAACGCAATGCATTCGACTTGATTTGCCATGTGACGAATTAACCAGAAGTAATATCAGTCATTTTATTTTTTAATCAGACTGCTAGAAGTTAAAGTATTTTATAAACTTTAGCTCACTGAATTAAACGTGCAATGTGATGAGATCGTGTCATGAAATGATACTTTCATTTCAAATGCTAATTGTTGCATTTAGCATACTTGGATGTCAACAATGCATAACTTTAGACAGCTGTAACAGATTATATTCTTCTTCATTTTTTCCTTTTTGTAATATGATCAAATAAGCAGATCAAGTACTTAAATACAAGTTTTTTTTTTTGTTTGTTTGTTTCAAATTTCTGAAAGTATATAAGATTGCTTCTAAATACCTTAAAATATGAGTTAGTTAATTTTTAGTTTTTTTGTTGTTTTTAAGTTTTATTGCACGCTTTTAATTTTCACTTGAGTGTTTGCTGCTCAGAGATATGTGTTGGCCTTTAGTTTAACCGAGAATCATAGAACATGAACATCAATAAAATGTGCTGAAATGTTTATAGTTTTTGAGCTTGCAGCTCCTCAGATATTTGTGTCTCTTACAGGTTGGAGATTCAACTCTTCCAGTCTGGTTATCAGATCTAAAACTCCACACACTATTACTAAAGCTTTCTGAACACCACCAAAACTAATTCCAATTCACAACATTTGCGATTGTCAGATCATTAAAATAATTGTTCCCTTTTCAGCTGTTTCCCTGCTGTTTTCGATCAATTTCCCCCCAAACCAAATGATCTGTTCATCTTAAAAGCTCATCCGAGTTTTTTCCTTTCTTTTTAAATTATGCGTTCACTTAGAACACATAACGCTAATGACAATAATTAACCAAAGATGGAGTCTGAATAATTACAGGCAGGGAAGGGACTGCTCATCCGCAAGTTCTTGCATTCAGCTTGCATTTAAGGCTGATCAAGCTGTATTGTGTTTTAATTCCAGCACGTCTCGCAGGCGCTTGGTAGGACATCTCCAGAGGTCAAGCTTGATAGGTGTTGGGGCACCCCATAAAAGTTGTTTGCTCGTTTGTGCTTCGTGTTTTTCAAGTGTGAACTCCAGATCGTCACACAGCCTTGATTGATGACCTTCAAAGGGCCAGAAGACGTGCAGTGGGTGATGTCACTTCCCCCCCACTGTGCCACGAGGGCAGAGGCGGGGCTGGGTGAGAGGTGTGCGGTGACCCAGGTGGGTTTAATCTCCCCCTCACAGAGATTCAATAAGTCCTCATTACCGAGCCTCGGGTCTGGATTCATTTGAGAACGTCACAGTTAACAATGTTATACAGTGGCCAGATGAAGAGGTAATGTAGCCTCTGCCATTCTGCGAATAATTCATCTTCTGAAATCTTAGACTGCGCTGTTGCTGGCGCTGACATGCACTTTCTTTTCCACCAGCAGCAGTGTTTGAGGACAGCTCATCCCATCATAAATTTGTGTAACTTCAGCCACAGCCTCATGCTGTGTGGTTATAGATATTGGACTGTGTCCTTGTCGAGCAGGAGTTTGGCTCTCCCCGTCCTGGAATTTGCTTCATGATGGTCAAGGCCATGCAGGGAGGGAAATTACCGCCCACTACCAGTGGCAGCAGCAGTGGTGGGCGAATTGTCTTGGATTGGCCTTTGACAAGATTGCCATTTAGTTGAAAAGGTTATTTTTAAACTGACACATTCATATATTATAATTCATATATTTGTAACCGTGCTGGCAAAATGAGTTGGAATGCGCGAGGCTAACTATGAGCTACAGGCAAAACAAGTAAAAAAAAATCAATTTTGGTCGAATTTTTGTGGTTTTCACAAAAATGAGTTCATTAAGCCCTCATATAGTGATCCAAATGCTTAAAACAGCAATTAAACATCTAAAAATATCTTTATTTATATGTTTTCTGAGAGGAGTACATTTCCTTTGTCCGTGAAAAATGCTGTTTTTCTCTGCTCACTTCACCACTCGAGTATGGTATCGTTTTAAAGAGCAGCATTGGGTGCCCTTATGTCTCACACGGGACAAAAAAGATTAAGTATTCATAGAGATATTTTGATGGCATGAGTCTGAACAAATGAAATGTGATTTTCAAACTCATGCTGAATGTAAACAAATCGATCTTACTTGTGCTGACAGACCTGAGGCATGCACACATAGACACCTCAGACAGCATACGATCCCGATATACACATATAAACAGAATTACAGTACTTCAAAATACTGAAGTAAAATATTGAAAAAAAAAAAAGTTGAATATATATTTTTCCTATAGATATTTGGTTTTGACGAGGTGTCTGCCAAATTAGGTGTTATTAACAGGGATTTTAAGGTATGGTTGCTAGGTGATTTTGTTTTGGAACCTTCAGAAAAC
>RJVU01080244.1:177900-190701 GCA_003731715.1 Anabarilius grahami | reverse complement strand
CACTCTAAAAACTGCTGGGTTAAATATGGACAAAACCAGGGATTGGGTTGTTTTCACCCAGCCATTTTTTTCAACCAATTTTGGATTTCTTTTTTTAGCCAGCAATATAGTAATATAGTAAAAGGCGTGTTTTTGCTCACCCCCAAATAGGGGCAAATTTGTGGGGGTATATTAAGCTGAAATTTGACCAGACCAGAGACTTATATTACATCATGTGAAAGAGGGCATAATAGGTGCCTTTTAACCCAACCTGCTGGGTTTGTCCATATTTTACCCAGCTTGGGTTTTTTTAACCCAGCATTTTTTAGAGTGTTATGTCTCACACGGGACAAAAAAGATTAAGTATTCATAGAGATATTTTGATGGCATGAGTCTGAACAAATGAAATGTGATTTTCAAACTCATGCTGAATGTAAACAAATCGATCTTACTTGTGCTGACAGACCTGAGGCATGCACACATAGACACCTCAGACAGCATACGATCCCGATATACACATATAAACAGAATTACAGTACTTCAAAATACTGAAGTAAAATATTGAAAAAAAAAAAAGTTGAATATATATTTTTCCTATAGATATTTGGTTTTGACGAGGTGTCTGCCAAATTAGGTGTTATTAACAGGGATTTTAAGGTATGGTTGCTAGGTGATTTTGTTTTGGAACCTTCAGAAAACTTTCAACTCGACTCATTTGTTCTCTGATTCCAACAAATCATACATTTTGAAAGTTTTTTTAATAGAGATTCTGCAAGCAACAACTCATTTTTGAAAATTTGCTCATTGCGACTCATTTTGCCATCACGGGTCACATATATATTTAGTTATATTTATATATTAGTTGAGGAACAGATAAATGAAAAGCTGCTTCTAAGTGACTGTTCATTCCAATCTTGTTCATCCACAACTTTTTTTAACATTATAATGATAACACTTTAGTTTAGGGTCCAATTCTCACTATTAACTAGTTGCTTAGCATGCATATTTCTAGGATATTGGCTGTTATATTTATATGTTATATTTAGTACTTATAAAGCACATATTAATGCCTTATTCTGCATGACAATATTCCACATCTACTAAATCCTACCTAATACCTAAACTCACAACTACCTTACTAACTATTAATATGCAGTAATTACAGGTTTATTGAGGCAAAAGTCATAGTTAATAATAAGTTAATAGTGAGAATTGGACCCAAAACTGACCATTATAATGATAAGAAATGTTTCTTGAGCAGCAAATCAGTATATTAGAATGATTTCTGAAGGATCAGGTGACATTGAAGACTGGAGTAATTATGCTGAAAATCCAGCTTTGCCATCACAGGAATAAATTACATTTTAAAATGTATTAAAATAGAAAGCAATTATTTTAAATTGTGATAATATTTTTATGTTTTAATGTACTTTTGATCAAATAAATAAGAAAACATATGAAAAACCAACCTCAAACTTGTAAACAGTAGTGAAATGAAAGCACTTAAAATGTTAATTAAGAATGCAAAAATATAATAACAAAATTAAATTAAAGCTGCAAGCAGCGATGAAAGGGCCCTCGCACCAGGGGCCACCACCACCCGGTGGCTTTAGGAAAACAGTGAATAGTGGGTGACATGCATGTAAGTGAGTAAATACAGGAGAAATATGGCAAAGTCATTTTGACATGGCACACTTCCTGCTGCCAACAGGTGGCAGTTTGACAATAACTGAATATTGCCATGTAGATGTCTTTAGGCCAGGACTACTATCAAACATGTGAAGTTTGGAGCAGATCAGACATTGTATGCCATTGTATGAGTTACAACAACTTCCTGTTTCATGGCGTTAATCGCATACATTAGCGCTAAGCCAAGTGTTGCATGATTTAACGTGTTTCTAACAAGTTTGGTACTTCATGGCATATTGAAATGTGTTTCAGGGAGTGAATTACAGTGCAAAGCATGCCATTTCCTGTTGCCAGCAGGTGGCGCTTTAACTAACTGAATATTGGCATAAAGATATCTTCAGGCCAGGACTCTTATCACACATGTGAAGTTTGGGGCAGATCGGACACTGTATGCCTGAGTTACAACAGCTTCCTCTTTCATTGCGAAACATCAGTTTGTCAGTCTGCCACAGACAACGAAAACTCAAGATCTTTGCAATTTAACATCGCTAAGGCCTTAAGATTAGACTGCCCAAATATGATGTGGTTCTGGTTAAAATCTATAAGGAGTTAATCACAGTGTAAAATATGTCATTTCCTGTTGCCCACAGGTGGCGCTATGACTGTAACTGAATAATGCCATGTAGATGTCTTCAGGCCAGGACTTCTTTCATGGCGAAACATCAGTTTGTCATACCGCCATGGACACGCCCTTCAACGAAAACTCAAGATCTTTGCAATTTATCATTGCAAAGGCCTTTAGATTAGACTGACCAAATATGATGTTGATCTGATTAAAGCTCTAGAAGGAGTTCGTTAAAGTACAACATCTGGAAATGACAAAAACTGCAAAAAATCTGCAGAGAAAATTAAAAATATCTCACTTCCTGTTGGGTTTTCAGAATTTGCACCCAGGGTTTTTTTTGTAGGTATTGGGCTGTTACATCTGTCTACCAAATTTCATATCTGTACGTGAAACGTAGCACGAAGGGCGCTCAATTGAAATTTGATAGGTGGCGCTATTGAGCCATTTTGCCACACCTAATTCTGAAACCCATATCAGACGTAAATTTTCACCACTTCTGATTCGTGCAAAGTTTCATTAGTTTTCGAGCATGTTTAGGCCCTCAAAAATGCGATTCATTTTGGTGTGGAAGAATAATCGACTGAGCAATTACAATAGGGTCCTCACACTATCGGTGCTCGGGCCCTAATAATAGTGTTTTCAAAAAAAGTATATGGAAGCCCATTTCTCTCAGAAATAAAGTTGTAATTTAAAAGAAAGCCATAATTACAAGAAATAAAGTCACATTGTGAGATGAGGTCACAGCTATAAAGTTGAAGTTGTCTTTTTCACATTCTGAGGTGAAAATGGGATTCCATAGAAAAAGAACAGGAATTTACTTTGAGTAGCCCAAACTAGCTACTTATACAAAAGTGGACAAAGACTCACGATCATATGCGCTTGCAAGTCCAGGAACCAGTGTGAATGCAAAGACATCCAGTTTCTTGATTAAGAAACGTTTTATTCCTTTGTGCATTTGTGTGTTCAATTTTACATATACTGTCAATTGATATATACATTTGAAAAGAAAAAATAATTGTTAAAAAAAAATCTGAGTGGCATTTACCTGCAACTGTGTCTGGGGATTAGGGCTGCACGATTTGGGGAAAATGTCATATTGCGATTATTGAGGTCAATATTGCGATTGCGATATGCGATAGCGATATACTAAACAAATAGTATCATGAGTCATCTTGCTTGGTTCTCAATGAAAATGCACACACAGATTACTGATAATGCTGAAATGTGTATTTCTCAACTCAAAATAGCAACAAAAACAAACAAATGCACAGCGTTTTCAAATTAAAATATTTTTACAAAATTAAATAAAATTTTTGCATTACTGCAAACTTGTTATAATCCCATTTAAGATGTTTGTTTCTTTACTAATCTGTAGTGGTTCAATGGATCGCAAAACTCACGGTTCGGATCACATCATGGTTATGACGTCACGGATCGGATCATTTTTCGGATCAGCACAAAAAAAAATTTGGATAGGGGGCAACTTAACTTTGCATTTATTACTTAGCCTACTTAAACTATTCTGATACCACAGCATAAACTACTAGCCTAAGTAATACATTATTAAAGGCAAGTGAACAGACTGTAAAAAGAACAAATACTGTACACCAATCACAACAAGCATAGATAAATACTACATAAAGTTACAAATAAAGTATAAGGTCTAACTGTAGTATTAATTTTCAAGCACAGAAATGTAATAATTAAATGTAAAATGACACTGTTCACTGTATAAATTTAATATAGATTAATCTTTGTTAAAGCTGTGTTTTGTTGTTTGATTTACATGACAGACAACAGCAGGTATTTATAGGTTGCTGTCACTTTAAGAGTAAGACCCTATGCACGTTCACATCCGACAGATACACATCCGAATTCTCACCTCGTTCAATTAAGACATAACCGAATGTGTTTACGAGAATACTTGCCGAGAGGGGTATTTTGATTGACATAATGCGTGTATGTGTCCATCCAAGTGCATTGAGGACCCGTTTGCTCCGCGTCCATCTTTACGCGTTCTCTGCGCTGCACACCGGGAAAAGTCGTGACATGACCATGCGCGCCACACGTGCCACTGCCTAAACTGAAACTGACTGCTCTTCTTTTTATTAGCGGTGTATAAAATGGGCAAACAGCTCTCAGAAAATGGGTTGTCGTGTCCACACATGTATTTATTTATTTATTAAATTATTATTATTTTATTTCATAAAATCGCAGCATTTTGCGTCATATAATCGCACAAGCTTGACATCGCGATTGCGATTGCGATATGATTAATCGTGCAGCTCTACTGGGGATCAAGAAAGTCAATTTCTCCATCCTGGTCATTGCGGACGTGGCGAAAGAGAGGAAGAACAACAGACCGACATTAATGGAATCTTCCTTTGCTTCCATCTCCTTTTCCTCTCTCTGCTACGAGATCTCAATCTTATCATACAACAATAAAACCTGGGAAAATGGACAAGGGAGGGTTTTGCTGGCTGGGATTTTATGGAGTTTACAGTAATGCGCAGAGGGTGAAATTATTCCAAGCCAAGTTTAATTATTTCCTTCTATCAATACAACTGGCCTACGTAACTTCCTTGTTTATCTGATTACTGAAATATTAAATTCTGTTGAGCCCGAGCAAATTGACTTTGGTGCCAAGGTCTTGACAAGACACAGACACGGAGCTTCATGCATCAGTGACAGCGTAACTGCATTACATACGTGCCGCTTCCCTTGGCGCTGAGCTCAGAGAAGCCTGCTCGCCGTAAAGAGAAACAGATGAGGGAGAAGATGCGCAGGTACATCCTCACTATTAGCCTTTAATTGTAGTCATCTTGTGGGCTGATTTTTGGACAGACGGCCTGGGTCTGGTCCTTCTGAATAAAGAGGCCAGTTAAACCATCGCATGAGCTCATGATCGCCAGAGTGCAGCCGTGCGGCTGAAATATTCACTTGCAAGAACAGGTGTTTTACGCCCCACTTCCAGTCCTGATTAAGACCCTCCATGCTTGCATTCATCTCGTAAAAGAAACAACTATTGAGATCCTAGCCGGTTTACGAAAAACAACAGGAAATGAATCATAAAAAGACTCAACGCATCTCTGCCCCTTCTCTTTTTGGTCTGTTCCGTTTGTTTTAGATTACAGGTCAGGCGGGGAAAGTTCAGAGGATTCAGCATGCCGTCTTCCTCCTGTAACATAGAGAGCCCACAATTGGACTCTGTCATCCCAAATAATTACACAGGAAAGAGTAACAGGAGATTGTATTGGCATAGACTCAGACACACTGTAAAATGATGCCAAATTGGCTCAGCTTGCTTCTCCTCCAACCACTTTGATGTACATTATCAGTTGTAGGTGTGGATATCACCTCTCAGCTCTCAGGATCATAACATCATGTTACCTTTAATATTAAGGTTGTTTGGCACTAAAGGCAAGAATATGTCCCTATTGCCTGATAGATATCACTGAAATATGTGTCCTATCACACTCGTCTCCACAACAGTCACAGACTCTGTAAACAGCAAAAATAATGGTAACACTTTAGTATTGGGAACACATATAAACTATTAACTATGACTTTTCCCTCAATAAATTCGTAATTTACTGCTTATTAATAGTAAGGTAGTTGTTACATTTAGGTATTGGGTAGGATTAAGAATGTAGAATAAGGTCATGCAGAATAAGGCTTTAACATGTGCTTAATAAGTACTAATAAATAGCCAATATTCTATTAATATGCATGCTAATAAGCAACTAGTTAAAAGACCCTAAAATAAAGTGTTACTGAAAATTCTGTCATCATTCACTTACCCTCATGCCATTCCAAGACTTTCATTCACAAATTTTAAATTTAAAATTACATTTACATTTACATTTATGCATTTGGCAGACGCTTTTATCCAAAGCGACTTACATTGCATTATACTACACATTTTGTATCTGAGTATGTGCAATCCCTGGGATCGAACCCATGACCTTGGCATTGCTAGTGCCATGCTCTAACCACTGAGCTACAGGAAAATTAAAATGTACAATTTATTTTAATGAAACCTGTTAGATTTCTGTCCCTCCATTGAAAGTCTATTCCCCCAAAACTTTGATATAAACATTGAATAAAGATAGAGCACAACAAATATAGTTATAAACGGAAGCTCAAATGTGCTTGCACTGAAACCAATGAGGTTAGTTCTCAGGCAAACAAGCAAGTTTCAGCTTCCGTTTACCATATTTGATGTGCATTTGATATGATATGTTTGTCCATTGATCAATGTTTATATGTGAATAAAAGCCTAAATAAAATCTGTTCACCATATAAAAGTAATTGATTCTCTTTAGAAGACTTGGATTAAACCGCTCGATTCATATGGATTTCTATTACAATTTGTGTTGGTGGAATGGCCTTTTAATGGAGGGACAGAAATCTCTCAAGTTTCATTAAAAATATCTTCATTTGTGTTTGTCGAAGAAGAACAAATATCTTACGGGTTTGGAAAAACATGAAGGTGAGTAATTAATGACAGATTTTTCGTTTTTGGCAGTACTATGGCTTTAATTAAAATGACAGCAATATTCTTCCACAAAATAATAAAGTTCTTTAGTCGTTTACAGCTGACAATCAACATAGTATCTTAGCACCTTAATATGAAATTTGCAATCACAGATGTGAGTTTTTTAGCATTTTACAATGGCTACATCCATGACTTATTCTACCTCACTAAATTCCAACCATAGCCCAAAGGTCAACCCTAACAGCATTAAAGCAGTGATGACATATTTTTGTAGGCCAAAATTCAGAAACAAGTTAGCATTTTAGCACTTCCAGTCTACTCATCGTCAGAGGGATTTTGAATTGGTTTTTGGTTAAAGTCCTGAAATAAAGTTGGTTAACGCAAGCTCATGATATTTTCACGTGTTATTCTACGACATTAAATACGCATTTATTTCTTCTTCTTAAAGCTTTTACTTAAGTGACTAAATGAGACTACAGAGGTTGTCGGGGACATTAAACCTGATTTCAAAGGATCTTTGCGTTTAAAATCACACCCTTGCAAACGATTCTAACTCCAACTTTCAGGAACTTTTTTTTTTTTTTAAATAAATACTTGGCAGAAGTTTAATGCTGGTGATGTTAAAGTCATGCGACTGTAGAAAGAAAGAAAGAAAGAAAGAAAGAAAGAAAGAAAGAAAGAAAGAAAGAAAGAAAGAAAGAAGAAAGAAAGAAAGAAAGAAAGAAAGAAAGAAAGAAAGAAAGAAAGAAAGAAAGAAAGAAAGAAAGAAATTGAACTAATGTCCAACAGTAAAACATATTAATTAAAACATTAAAACATTATTGTATACAGTCAATGGATACATAGTGATTATGACTAAGAAGTATTTTAATAAGTATGTTTTATCCCCCCACACCAGGGATCTCTAAAGTAAGATATGATACAGTTTATATGAACATGTACAGTGAGGGCCAGCTGCCCAGCCAGATGCCTATGGGAGTCGTGCCGGCATTCCCAGCCCTGAGCGCTATGGAAAACAGTCCAATCCCACAGACACATGGGCTTGAATCATGCAAACATCTTTTGGATCTGTGAACCAAAACACAAGCCTGTAATGAGCCTGGTGAGATGAAACAAGCTTTTGTGGAATGTCATATGAGGCGTGATTTGCTGTTGCAATTAAGTTTTATCATTCTGAAAATTCACTTTTTACGAGATGAATTGACTTTTGTAGCATAAAAATCTTGAAAATCCTCATAAAAGGAGATCCAATGAGATGACCAGAGGGGCTTTTTGGAACTGCTTTACAGGGAGATGAGAAGAGAGGGGGAGAGGCGTGCTGAGAGACAGACGGAGAGAGAGATGGAGAGATGGAGCGAGGCAGAGAAAGAGCGGAACACAAGGGATCTTCTGAGGAAGAGAGAGAGAAACAGAGAAAAGGATAAGACCGATAGAAGCTTGGCATGACCGTGTGTCTGATGATGGCTGTCTATGCATATCTCACTGTCTGTATCAAAGACACAGAAACACAACACATACACATTCTGCCTCCAGCTACAAGCACCGCTGCAGCCCAATTAAGGCAGCGGTGAGGACTAAGACAATCAGTGGACTACCTTCTCTTTTCATGGTTGGGGGAAGCCATCCTCTGTTGGATAAAGCCTTGCTCGCTCCTTGGAAAACAGCCCAAGAAAACGTATTATCCTTGTTCCCATTGGAGGAAAAAAAACTGACTGTGATTTAATAAACACTTTACTCAGGAGACATAACTCTGCCAAAGTAAAACCGCTGGACAGGATACAGTTATCAGGAGAGCTATTTCCTATTACAATCCTTGTCAATTTGAGACAAAGAAGCTAAATACATAAGCTCCATTTCAAACCATGTTTCAAAACAACAGACTATCCAGTCAGGTCAAAAGCAAAAACATCAAGATAGTGTTGAGAATACTGTGCGTTGGTGCTTGTGAACGTAACTTAAAAGAATTGTCAGAATTTCAGAAGATTCTAACAGTTTATTATCGGTGCTCATACTTAAATGGATAGTTCACCCAAACATAAAAATGCTGTCATTGTTTCCTCACCATCATTTTCCAAACCAAAATGCATTTCTGTGCAACACAAAAGAAGATATTTTGAAAAATGCATCAGTGTTTCTACACAGATATCCACACAACGAAAATCAGTGGGATCCAATGTTGTTTGGACTCCAATTTTCTTCAAAATACTGTATCTTGTTTTGTGTTGCACAAAAGAAAGAAATGCAAACAAATGTGAAACCACATGATGGTATAAGGACTCAATTTTCATTTTTGGATGAACTAATCTTTTAAAGGTTTCTTCAGGTCATTAAAGGTGAGATAATACCATTTCACAAGTACAAAAACACAGATGGAAAGCTTTGTAGATGCACTGAAAGCGCACACTTAGCACATCATTACGGTGTTATCTAAAGTGCTCAACTTGGCCATAGCAGGGTGGTTCTCAACCAGGTGGCCTTAACAAACTTCTAAGGGGGCCTGAAGACGACTTAAATTATTTCAAATAAGACAAAACAAGCATTAAAATAAGACTAGAAATTGGGTAGAAATTATGAGTGGGGGGGTGGGTCTCCAAATATTGTTGTGGACAATGGGGTGGCCTTGAAGTCAAAAAGGTGGTAGGGTTGTTGTAATGCACCGGTGTCGACAATAACTGTGATATTTAAGAAATTAAATACTGATATTGTGTCAATACTACACATACAATAATATTGTATATATTCCAGCAGCACCAATAACTATACGTTTGACGAGTGATTTTTCCCCCCCAAACCAGTTCAGTGGAAATTCTGCCCTGATGTAGATTCTACACATTTCATTGGCCATGTCAATCACAATAACGATTGCCTACACCCAACCCTGATCCCTAAACCTACCCGTCACTGTAACTTGAGCCAATGAAAATGGTTGCAAGGCGGGAATTTCCGCTGAACCGCTTGGGAAAAAAAATCACGCACGTTTGACATTCCAGCATTGTAGGTCCAACATTGTAATGCCACCATCATCACAACGAAGACACTGTGTGTAGCTACTACTGCCGCACAAAATCATGTTGATGACATGAAAGCGAGACATTCTACCAGCACCTAAAAAAAATAGCTCACCATAGTGGGAGTTTTTTTGAATTCCGTAAAAAAGATGGGGTATTAGATACCCCAGTCTGCAAAAAGTGCCAATCAACAGTTTTTTTGAGCTTTTGTACAGTTAGGGTTACAAACTCTCGCTCCACCTCCCTATCAGGGCTCTACACTACGACTAAAATGGTCGCACATGCAATCATTTTTTGATAATGTGCGAGTTAAAGTTTCACATAGTCGCATTGGTGTGAGTGCATAATGTTCAGGTTGTTTTGGTACCTGGCTAGCACATGTACTCCGTTAACCCTTTGACGCAGACGATCACACCGGTGTGATTAGAACATTCAGTGCATCACATGATCGACTGCTAAATTCAAATGTGCTTTTGCACTATACATGACATATGAGATATATGACAACTATTCAGTGTTTTATGTTTCAGAGGTTTCAGACATTTAAATACACATAAGTACTAGCAAAAAAATACATTTATAGTTTGTAAACTAAAGTTTACTCTATTTTTCTCCCACATCATTGGCCACTTACTTTCACGTATTTTGGGAGAAGTGGATGAATTGATGTGTTGTACATCCGACAGATCCGATTCTTTGAACTGCGGCGCAAACTAACATGGCGGTGCCCATCACGTATTATAGATCGACTAACATGATCATTATAAAGTTTTTTCAACAACAAAACACATTCACTTACATGTATTTGGGAATCGGAATTTCAGGTAGTTGATGACATAGCCAACAATTTTGTGAATACTTTAAATGAAAAACGAAAAACAAAATAAAAGTGATACATCTGTCATACAGTGCTATTGTGGCTGTAGTGTGTCATGTGACAAGCATGACGTGTCGCCATGGAAAAATACTTTAATAAAATAAAAACATCCACGTGATGTGTTTGGTGTGGCCAACTGAGAAAGTTAGTCGCACTAGTGCAACCAGTGGGAAGAATGAGTCTAGAGCCCTGCCTATGCTTGAATTTTCAGTGTGAGTGAGTGTGGAAGAAAGCACAAAATAAAGTTAAATATGATGACTTTATACTTTTTTATGGATAGTGCAATAATATCATTATTGTGAATTAATTTGGCCACAATAATCATGTAGTAGAGATCAAATATTGTGACAGCCCAGGTTTGTGGTACAATATGACATGGATGAGTCTTTCAAATCATGCTGCTTAATAAAGAGCAGTGTGCTATCACTTTGCAAAGCAATCTGATTTTCACCTAGTAAATGATAAAATGGGTGAGGAAAATAAAAACATTGTTTAGACTTACACGAGAGAAAGAGAGACCAGAGGAATATCTAGGAGCCAGAATATCATTGACTTGATGGTGGACTAATTGGACTTGGGCCAGGAAATAACCACTCAGATTTCCATGAGCAAGCACCAGTAGCTCAACCAGACAGATAATCTAACATTACAAATGTAGTTGCTAATATCATTAAATCCCAAAGACTTTGATTGCTAAAGATGGCAGCTTTTGTTTTCGTAATCATTATATGTGACTGGACACTTTCACTGGTATTTCAAACATTATTTCAGGCACTCAACACAAGAGGAATTAAACAAAAGAAAAATACCTGCTGGCCCAAAACTGGCTTTCCATCTGCCTACCTCTTGGACTCAGTGCTTGTACAGCCTGTGAGTTCCTGCTCCGAGAATCTCCCAGCTACGCTTCATTGGGGATAACCAAGCAAAAGTAATTCTGGCCTACTTTCCCTGCCTGGAGCTCAATGCTGTCAACACTAGAGCAAAAAAAGAGAGTGAGGGGGGGGGGAAGAGAAAGAAAAAAATGACATGGACGAAGAAAGAATTTCAATTTGCATGATTGCACGAGGATCTAAGGGTAGGAATGAGTTGGGGGGGTAATCCGAATAGCATGGACTGACCACATAATTAGTTCTGTGGGTTGGAAAGTAAGGACCTTCCATCAAAATATTTGGAATAATTTGCTTAATCTTCGTTTAGCATGAGGCTAATACCTGGGCTTATGCCATGAACATCTGGCCCTATGACTGTGTCATGTGGAAGGTGCCAAGGCTACTTTGGAGATGTGGTGTTTTAATGGAAACCAGTGACAGCGTAGGGTCCTGCCAAACCTCTGGGACATCTAGAAGCTGCCGTTCTTCTCAAAATAAGCATATTAGTTAATGCCGCTTCCTGCGCAATCAGGTTTCCTGCGGTCTGTGCCAAACCCAGACTTGCGCCATGGAACACTTGCATGCCGTACGCTTGTACTGACAGGATGAAAAATGATATCTGGACTATGTCAATAAATTCTCAGATCATACATGAACAGTTAGGAAGATTTGCCTCTTTGGTCAATGAAGTCTTATGGTTTGAATTATTTCTGTTAGGTTGAACTACGAGCATGAACTTCTGCACTTGTTTCGTACAAATTCTGCACTATAGGTGAAAATTCATGAGCATTATAAGGCTGCATTTTTATTTATTTTTTTTAGAAAGAGGGCATGGAATAAACATTTGTATATGAGCACTTCAGCTCAACTAGTCAGAGCATGTGCATTATGCACCAGGCCAAGGATCTGACTTAGTTTAAAAACCCCATGAAATGGCTTAACAAGTGCAGTATCCATGTATGTGTATGCACATATTTCCTGTAGAGTGAAACTGTCGGTTTCCGGAAGTTAAAATGCCATTCGTTTTCTTTACAGGGGAACTGATTTTGAACAATAACTCATAATTCTTTCAAGACAGACCTACGGTCAGCTTTGAGGTTGTTAATCAATGGTATATTCTATTGTTGAAGCCATCAGCCTGTATTATTTTAACATATTTTTTAAATAATCACACTTAACAGTTCACCAATCAGAGAAACACGACAAGCAATTCATGCCAAAAGAGCAATTTACCAGTCGCCCTCTCCTAATAAACATTGTAAATGACATAGAGTCAGTTTCCCTACGCTCTCAAATTTAAATAATTGTATGCATAT
>RJVU01080244.1:122227-177875 GCA_003731715.1 Anabarilius grahami | reverse complement strand
GGGACAACACTCCCCCCACCTACATTTCCTGCCGTTACCGAGACTCAAACCTGCACCCTTTGGGTTACAAGTCCGACTCTCTTACCATTAGGCCACAACTGCTCCAATATACAATTGTATATTTTGCAATCACTGTAAAATATATTCCATTTCTATATTTCTCCATCATTTTTAACATTCAGAGGTTGGTGGTCACGCCGGCGATACCACCTCGTTTTTTTCTTACCAGTGTTAAAGAGACGAAAAATACTCCAGCAATTTTGGACGTACAAATAAGAGTTATATATTATTAAAAACTGTGGAATGTCTTCTTTTATTTGTATATACTCACAGTAAAAACAAAATGTTGTGCTTTTTGCAAAATAAAGAAAACTAACATGATGTGTGATCTTCCTCTGAATGAAATCCATTCTGATAGTCCTCAGAAAATGAACTGTAACTTACTGAATACTCACACAAACATGAGACATATATCTAAAGAAATGTTGAAATGTCAGGTTTTAAATCATCAAATTGAAAACTAATATTCTCTGTTTATGTAATCTGTTTGAAAAGAGAGAGATGTCAGTCGTTCGCGAGTCAGCTCATTATCCACTAATGCGGCCACACCCACGGAGCACGGAGCTTTCAAACGCAAATTCTGAGGCAATACATGCAACAGAGAGTGAATGCCTGCATCAGCTCGGAAAGATGCATCAAGCTTAGTCAGATTCATGTACATCGCTTTAAGATGCGGTGAGGAATAATTCTGGAAGTATTTACCTCAGAGGAAGAGCACTTTCAATTTAATTTTGATGGAGCACCAACTTGATTGTGAATGTTAAGTTTTATTCTTAAGTTCTTTTTTTTTATTGCGATATTGTGTCTGTGAATATTAAATGGCAAAAAGACCATTTCAATATGAATTCTGCATGGTATGTGTGTCTCTGTATGAATGGCGCAGACGCCTGTTTCGTTTACTACACATAACCTAACTTACATTAGTAGACATATTGGCTATTCCCAAACTATATTGCTATACTGAGATGAGTGAAATCGACTAAAATATGTAATAAATAATGAAATAACATGTGTAAGAAACGTATTAAACTGCAAATTAACATTTAGGCTCTATAATATAACAAATATAATACATAAAATGTCATCGAGGAAAAATGAATGTTTAGACGATTTCTTTGGCCTGTGTTTACTGTGAAATAGTCTAGTGCCATATCAATGAAGCTTTTGTTCACTATGATTATCAAATCTGTGAGATAAACGAAAAAAACATCTGTGAGCATGCTGATAACAGGATCATATCAGCTATTGTATTAACGTTAATGTCCACTCTTAACAGAAAACACGATTTTTGTGATCTCATGCATGTATGTATTATTGCACATCATTTGAAGAACATTTTGTATAGGTCTATAATATTTTAAATTACAGTACCGTAAAAGATTGGACACATATTACTTTTTTTAATGTTTTTGAAAGAAGTCTCACGCTCATCAAGCCAGCATTTATTTGATCAAAAATACAGAAGAAAACAGGAATACTGTGAAATATTATAACCATTTAAAATAATGGTTTCTATTTTAATATACTTTCAAATATAATCTATTTCTGTGATGCAAAGCTGAATTTTCATTATTCACTGTGAACAAAAGCTTCATTGATTATCTTTTTTTTTTCCTTTCTTGTTTTTTTTTCTCCAATGCAGAAACACCAAATGCCAGTTAAGTGACATTCACATATATCTTTACATATCCAAACTGTATATCTAAACAGGATTTATTTCCAGGTATATCTGTGTAGTCAAAATGTGTTATATAGTTAACTATATTCTAAATAAATTACAAACAAAAAATAAATACGTTTCTTTTGTCATTGCATTCTTTCTTAGTTCACTCAGTCACATTCCTGACCTCATGGCTCATTATTCGGCTCATTAGGGGCAGGGTCTTAATCTCCTCAGGTGTAAATCACAGCATTATTCATTAAGATTCACGCCTCTTCACATATGGGCTTCCTAAACAAAAAGTGTCTTAGAAAATTAAATTTAATAAATTGTTTTATGTGTCTGAGTAGGCAGGATCATTTTTTAAATCATTGTGAAGCAAAAACTGTAGACTAAAATATACAGTTCCCCAAAGTCTTGTGAAAAAAGTTTAGTGTGTGTTTTGATGCCTTATTTCAGTGACATTTTTTTTTTTTTTTTAAACCATGCATATACGTAATTCTCTCAAAAATACAAACATGTGCATACTTGTTGCTTACATATTATTGTAGCCTAGTTTGTGCTGAATACAGTGTAATGAGACTTTTTCATTAATATGTTTATAAGCAACTGAAAAAAGCACAAATGTTAGGGCATGTCAAAACTACACCAGGACCCCAAATCAGCCTCAGACACCAGAGGGTTAAATAGATTATGCCATTGTAGTTCTTTCCCTCATTTCCCTAGCTGTTAAGTATATAGTATTATACTTTTGTCTTTTTGATCGATTTTTTTTTTGCTTCAATTGAAAATTTGATTCACCTTGTAACTGGTTGATTTGGTTCATAGCCCATTGAACTGTTAAAACAGCAAGTATTGAAATTCTCATCCCCCCCAAAAATAAAATAAAATAAAATAAAAAATGGCCTATAGCCTTCTAGTTTACATCACAGCCATCATTATTTTAGGCTCAAATAAGCTAGATGATCTTGAATCGACTTAAATTTAGACGTGTATGTGTGGTTTCTGCCACAGTCGTTTATGCAAACATTACTTACTAAATAAACGTGAATCTTATTAAAGTTATGAATAACTTTTGAAAGTATCAAAGTCCAATTTAAAGTCCACTTAACTCAAAAATCTCAGAGGGCAGCCTTGAATGGGAAGGATGCTTCTGACAGCCATAAACTATGATTTGCTTCTTGCTATTGCTAGTCGGAGATAACATTCTCATTTTATATTGATTGGATTAGCGTAAATACACATATCTGATAATGATTTGTCAACTTTTAGGAGTACAATAGCATATGAATGACCTCAAAGCTAATAGACATGGACTTCAAGCCACAAGACTTCAAGTGCGATTCAATGGAGCCTTGAAGACCTTTTTGGGGGGTTGGGGAGTTGATCCAACTGAAGAAAAAAATCATTTGATTCATGTTAGATGTTATAATAGTCTTGCCCTCTCCATGTATTAAGAACAATGAGAGAATGAATCATTGGGTCCACTGAGATCATTCGGAGATGTCAGGTTATGTTCATTAAGACATGACATGGAGGGGTGTCCTTGGTGAACCGAACCCCTTTGGCCAGTTTCTTCACTCAGGGACAGATATGGATTGAGCTGGGCAAAGAGGAGAGCCAGACATCCCTCGGGTCAGACCCAGCTGCCAAACATGAAAGGTGTGTCTCCACACACGGATCGTTTGTCTCAGGCAGTTCTCTGGACGCCTCATTGGAGAGAGCGAGGACCTTCATCTCTCACCATCACAGGACCTTACCACAAGGCCCCATGACAGATGACCCATAATTCATTTCGGCGTCACGTTAATGGCCTTGAGTTTTCCGAGGTAATAGCACTCTGTGGGTCTAAATGATAGTGGCTTCGAGAACAGTGGCTGGGCGTCCATTTGTGTATGAAGGTGGTCACTGGTTAGACTGACAAGCTTTATACTTCATATCTCACAGCACAGCGGAAAAGCTATCCCAGAATGCAGTACAACAAGCTTAGTAGAGGTGTAACGATACATTTTTATATCTAGATATTGCGATATAAAATGCAACAATGGATAGGTGATGTAAATGATATGATTCGCGATACAGAGTTAGTTTAATCCAACGGTCAGCTTACTGTATTTATGAGGTATAATTCACCCAAAAATGTAAATTATGTCATCATGTACGTTCAAATGATTGCGTGACGTACAAAAACAACATGAGAGAGAGTAAATGCAGAATTTAAATTTTTGGATGAACTAATCATTTACAGTTTAGGAATAGTCATTTTGACACGGTTTCTTGTGATTAGAACTGTGATTGATTGCATTGATCGTCTGAAGCTTGCGCTAGAATGGTACTCCTCAAAGAAAAAGCGCAAATATAATTTAAATCACCACATCACCGTGTTTACACCGACGCGCCACAACAGTTAAAGGCTGTCTACACTGGACGCGACAAAGTCCCCAAAGCATTTGTCCTTCATGTCAGTATGTCATAAATAGAACAAGGCATCAGTTTACTGTCGGAGATTTGTCGCTCATGTCGTGCCGCATCCAGTATAGACAGAAATCACTGTTTATAATAAGTTGTATTGGATTTAGCTGCATTGTGTCACGTCGGTGTAAGGGTTGGTGAAAAAAAATCTATCCAAGATGGTGGACAAAATGAGAGAAATTATGATTATTAATATATTTAATTAAATACTGAAACATATCAATATAGTAAAAGTTACATTTAATTCAAATGGAAAAAAATATTTCATGATATTTGTGTGTGCTATGGATTTTTATCCTTATTAGAATGTAAACGTTTTAGCATAGCAGCATGCTAATGTCAAACTATTTTGAAATCAACCATTGCCCTGTCCCAATGGTATACTTTATGTGCACTTATGTGATCTTCTGGACACAACGTGCATGCACAAGAACATAGGGTATCCCATTTGTCATTTTAGGTTTCAGAAAGGTGCTCAATAGAGCCCCCTTTTGTGCCCTTGAGGCCAGCTCTACAGAAGACTCTACCTGGCAGTCAAAACAGTATTACGCCTATGCAAGTAGTAGACAGAAAGGCAGTTCTGGAAAAGAACCATAGAATTTTCTCCTTTCTTGGCCTGCCCTACAGGACATAAACATTTATCTAAAAATCAGTTTCATCATTGCAAAATCTAGTTCCGAGGCCAAAGTACATAATATCCAGAAATGATGCACAAATACCTACCACATTCATGGATCTGTTTGCATCTTGGCCCAGAATTTCTAACGGCCCAAAGGTGTGATTACATTTGGTAAGCACGTCAATGGCCTTGTATCACCTCATTGAGTCCATCCTTTGTTTAGATTCACTGTCCATAAGCGAACAAGATAAACTGCTAATTGAACATTGCATCAGCTCAAACAGACGCTGTGGGTTTTCTTCTCCTCACCAATCAATTTTATATTATTTGGCCCAACAGGCCCGTCTTGCACAGAAGGCCAAAGTGCACTATAGTGAAAGCCTAACTGGAAGTAAGGTTTATGATAAGCGATTATCTATGTGGTCAAGCTTTCACTGGTTTGCATGGCGCAGTTAGCCCCTGCTGGTAGTCACCATAATTACACCACTGAACCCCTTGCGAAATCTGCATGCGGAAATTTTTCGCCCTCACGCAAATTTCCTGATTGAAATGACTGGATTGCCTGTGAAAATTATCCGAACATTAAATGTGACTGCGTCTTTATGGGAGCAAAAAGCATATTTCTCCATTGACGTACATTTCCAAAGTAGCCATTTTGGCTTTTTTTCCAAGCAACATATAAATCATAAATATTTATTTGTTTAGATGAGCTCTTAAAAGTGTGAAATTGACATGCATTTTTCCCTGTGTGCCCTGTTTGACATGATAGTCTCCTGTGAATGGCTTGTGTGCCATGTGCCAGCTGAGCAACTGCCATTGAGATGAATGGGAATGCTACGGTTTTATTTCGGTATTATAGACCTTCTAAGTACTGTGAAGGAGGGCTGCAGAAATCCATCGCAAGAAAATAAAATGCTGGTTGTATCCCTAGAATGTGAGCCTACGATAGAGGAATAAATGTGGCTCAGAGGTGATCAAATCCAAGGTCTCCATTTAAACGTTCCTGAACATCTATACTGTGTTATTTTAGCGTATAATGAAATGAAAACTTGCTGCCGTGGTTGTTTTTGGTATCATGAGTAGGACGTGGGCTGTCTTCACATGTAACCGATCTGCTCTTCTTACCGTTTAAGCACACCATGCTTTTCAGCACGTGGTGAAGAAAGCAAGCTCTTATTAGAAAGAGCGGCACTGGTTTTAGCAGTGTAGGTGGACTCCCACGGTCCATCATATTCAAGCAAGCAGCTCGGATTTGAAGGAGCAATAATGCTTTTTTAAAGCCTCATACATTACATTTGCAGGGGAAGATGCTCGGTTTTTATTAGGCCATTAACAACCGCTCTGGCGATATACACCAGCAGCAGAGAAATGGAGAGATTTCATCAGGCACTTCTACGATGGGGTGGTTTAAATACAGAATACGGTTCATCTAAAATGTATAATATTGACCCGATGAAAAGTGCTTTTTCTCCCAGAATCCTTAGAGATTCACCCCACACAATGCTATTGTACATCCGGATAATAGGGGCCACGTAATCACAAAATTACAAGAGACAGAGATGTAATTATCGTTTTCTACATCTGCAGATTCTTCAGGGGTGTGACACAGCAACCTTTCATAAGGAGAATGTCGCTTGTTCACATTATACATGGGAAAGAAAGGCTCCCCTTGCATAATTGATTCCATGAGACTTCTTTGGCCTATACAAATATGAATATTAATATTTGCAAAGACTTGTTTGTAAAACAATGAGTATTCTAAAAGCTCAGAGGGGAAATCTGGCCTCTGCGGTTCGCCCCATTTATGTGAAGGACAAAGGCAGTCACATCGCGCTCCTCCTTTTGTGGAGAAAGAGAGGCTCAGGGGAAGTTCCCTGAGGCGTCCCTCAATCTTTCAGACAGGAAATCATCACAAAAAGCATGTCCCCATGGCGATTCACATGAAGCTTGAAGGCTATTGGCCAGTTATATATTCAGCCCCAGTGAACCACGTCAGGCCAAAATACGAGAAGAAAAGACAAGGGGACACCACCATTTCACATAATAATCAAACTGTGCCCTACATAACAGTGAGACGCCCTTGTTGACATAGAGGTGCTTGACCTTTGGTCAGGCTTTGCCAAAGAAAATTCATACCGGATTCATCCATTCATTAAGGCATTGATATGAGCTCCATCTCCACAAATCAAACCAAAGTGCCACAGTGCAACAGACTGATATATCACATAATATCTGGACATTTTCTCATCTGATTGGCCCATTTGTAGATTGGCCATTAAGCCTTGTTCTAGTTCCAAAATCTAGTTCCAACCAATTTCAATATACAGTCAAACCAACATTTATTCAGACACCTTTAACATTTCATTCATTAATACTGTTTATTTACTATAGTTTAAAAAAATGGTATTAAAATATAAGATCTCAGAGTGAAACTGTGTCAGAAAAAAAAAAGGAATTATGTCAGATAACACTTAAGCAAAACATGGTCAGGTCAAAGTGTCTGAATAATTTTTGGTTCCAAATTTTTATCAATTTTACTGGTAGTCCACTGTATGAAGAATATTTGGGTATAATATGTCACAGTTGACTTTATTTTGCTATCCTCACTTACATAAATGAACTATAGTGTCCTGCACCCACTAGTAAAAATATATCAAAAATATAAAAAATGTCTGAATAATCTTTGGTTTGACTGTATATTAAAAAAATTAAAAATAAATAAATAATTGGTTTTCAAATGCTTTTCAGGGAACTTTGAGTTTTTGGGAAGAAGATGCAAAATACTTTTTTGTAACATCTAGTTGACACATTCAGGGCTCTGACATGTTATACTCCACCTAAAAACTATTTGTTAATATATATATATAATGTAATACTTATAATGCAAATGGTATACAAGGTNACTTAAAAAAAAAAAAAAATTATAAAAATAAAAAATAATAATAATAATCATTTGTTGCACTAAAGGCCTAGACACACCAAACCGACATCAAAAAACTAGGGGTGACAAAAACCTACAGTAGTGTAGCTTGCATCATGGGCCAAAAAGTTGAGCTGGAACACACTGCAAAAACAGCCAATGGCCAACAAGCATGTACGTTCTGTGTCTGCATGAGAGGAACTAACTCTCCAAACTAGCAGATGGCTGTAGTCTGTATTTGTCATTCAAAAAGGAAACCTGGAAGAGCTAGGGCTGTGCACATACAAACCACAAAAGCACTTGCTTACAATTTTCACACCAATCTTGCCGACAGGGGTCCAACTAGTGCAAACGGTCTTGAACATCAGACAGACAGATGCTCAAAGACAGCCCTATATTGGACAATGGTCGGCCACCGGATTGGTGTGACAGGGCATTTAAGGGCCATTTAAAATCTTTAAAGTCTTTAAAAATGGTGAAAAATATGATAAATTATGACAATACACTCCTGGGCAAAAAAAAGGGCCAAGCTATAAAATAGTAAAATATTTAGTGGTCTTTTAATGGTCTTAACCATTTTAATCACAAATCACTGGTCAGGAAATGAACAAGAATTGCACAAATACTGCAGATAAAGTAACTTAGCACGGAATAGACAGGAAGAAGAGTCAGTGTTGTTCCACTCAACGTTAATGGCTTCAAACAGTTCATGAGTAGTTAAAAAATGACTCCCAGTTCATTTGAGTTTAAAGTGAGACCAAATATTCACTATAATGTTCAAATCTGGACTCTGACCAGGCCAAAACATAACCCTGATGGACTTGTTCTCAAGCCACTTCTTGGTTGTCTTTGAAATTTGGGCAGGAGCATTGTCTTGTTGAAAAATAACATCTGATCATTCCTCTTTAGATGACAACTTTGCATTTGTGGGAAGCAAGCCATTCTGCAATATTCTCCTGTACTCCAAAGCAATAAATGACTTTTCACAGTGAAGTAGCTCACCAATACCAGCAGGTAAAAAGACTCCCCTCACAATGATACTCTTCTTCCATGCTTCACTGTGGTAGAGATGCATTTATTATGATATTTTGCAGCAGATTTTCAAAGACATCACTCTGGAGCATTACCATGCAACTCATGTTTCATTGATTCATTACTCCACACACAACTTCCCATGTTCTGCCAAAAACTTCATTCTGTCTTTGATGTTTTTCCTGAGAGAGTAATGGCTTTTTAAGTTTTGCTAATTTCCTGACCAATAATTTGTGGTTAAGGCAATTAAAAGCTTAGTGCTTAGCCATTTTGGGCTTGGCCCATTTTTTTCCACTTTCATATAAATTAATCCAAAACCTTATGCGGGGAAGTCAACATCTGAATGGCATAATCATCTCTACACATTAACCGGTAAAGTATTTAAACGTTGAAAAATTACACAAGTCACCTTTAAAATCCAGTGCTTTTTTCCAGACTTTTACAACCAGCCATAAAGTAGGATTTTATGTACTTTCCAACAGCTCCAGATCAACATACACGAATGCAAATGAGAGAGAACCAGCGGGGAACGTAGATCACAACCGTCATGTGCGTGTGTGTGCGCGTCATAGGAGAGATGGAGGCTGGAGTACTAATCACTGGAACGCTGACATTTAACAGCCTGAGAGTCATCAGGAATGACCCATCTGAAAACTCCATTACCCAGCTGGCTTGCTGCTCCACCAGGAGCCTGTAGGGAGTAGATGTTGTTTTAGCATTGAATATAAATGTAGAGCTGGGTGGCTCAAAAATGCTTCTGTGATCCAGGCGTCTATTTCAAAAGTCCAGCATTACGGCTTTGATCCGGCAGCCAGTCTGAGATCTGAGCGCATGCCTGCAGGTGCACCGCAAAGATCTATGAAATCAGAGGAGAAGCAGGAGGGGTGCGGCTCACTTCCACAGTCCACAGATCCAAAAAAGGGAAAACTCAAGAGAGCGCTCTCATATTTCCCAGCTATCTTCCTGCAGTGCAATCAGAATCCTTTAAGAGCAGCGCATCATATATTTACAGAGCTGGACGGAGATGCCTTACCTGGAGGCCTCCGGTGGAGCAGGCAGGAGTTAAATATTAATTGTGAGTGATTCATCGCCTGAAGCCTGGACAGGCCTGCAGCTCAGCTCCAGCTGTTGGTTGAGCCTGGTCTCCTTCCAGGCCTGGCAGCCATAGCTTGGCTCGGGCAGCAGAAGCCACACATCAGGGTGTCAGTTGGAGCCAGCAGACTGTGTCATCCATGCTGGGGAGGCAATGAGGCAAGGAAGCCTCCGCCACATGTGCAGGGGGATCCGAGGGCTAATGCTGGGACCGGATCAACTTTAGATCGAGCGGGTGAATCTCACCAAAACTGTCACAAACTTGTCTAAGTCACATTTCACAGCAGAAAAGAAAAAAGTATATATCCACTGCAATTATCATTACTGCAATACAGCAATTTGTACTGTATTACAGTAATGCAACTAATCAAAGTAAAGATTTAAAGGCATAAACTTATACTACTTAAACAATTTACAATATATACTTTGAAAAATATAAACATTGGAGATATGTGTGATGGGAAATTCGATGATACCTAAGAAAAAAGAAATATTGGCGGAAATGTTTTGTGCTAAGAAGCCCTTTTTTGTCTTTAAATGTTGTTGTGTTTGTGTTTGTTGTCTAAAAAAATTATAAAATTATTGCCATACAATTTTTANAGGCTGTAACATAAAATGTGGAAAAAGTGAAGCGCTGTGAATACTTTCCAGATGCACTGTACCAGTTTGCAATATCAAGCAGCATAACGAGTTGTTTTGCACAGCTAAAAATAACTGGAAATTATGGAAGCTTGTTTCAATCACTGAATAAAAAAATAATTTAAACTTTTTTATTTCACAATTCTGACTTTTTTCTCAGAATTGCATGATATAAACTCGCAATTCTGACTTTTTTTCTCAGAATTGTTTGTCATAATTTTGACTATAACTTGCAATTGTGAGTTTATCTCACAATTCTGAGAAAAGAAGTTAGAATTTGTGTGATATAAACAAGCAAATGCGAGAGAAAAATTCTGAATTGCAAGATAAAAACTCGCAATTGTGAGGAAAAAAGTCCGAATTGTGAGATAAAAAGTCGCAATTACCTAAATTGTTTTATTCTGTGGCGGAAACAAGCTGACACCGGAAGAATTTAAATATATACTACTGTGTTCCATTAAATGTATTTTTATTTATTTATTTATTGCCATTAAGGTAGCAAGAATTTGATTTTAACATCATAATATATCTTATTTCTTTCTTTTAATTGAGGAGTAATGTGACCTGGACATGTTCTTAACATCTATGTTAATTAAATAAAAAGTTCGGAATAGTTTGTTTAACAAAAGACCATATTAATCATCTTGACAAGGTTTCAATCGCAAACACTTTCCAAGTCTAATGTCTGATGCACCTGATATGAATGGATTCGAGGCTGGAATGAATAAGTGATCATATAGCGCAGCCCCTGAGGGTGAACACCGTGTCTATCCTCCGTCTTGTTGGGTCACGTGATGTGCAGAATGGATCTGTGACAGAGGGAGCAGCCAGACGGTAAGCCCACAGCTGTTCCTTTGGCCTGGACTCAAGACTTAATGTAGCTTGCCCGATTCTTCCACTTGGAGAGAACCAGCCGTATAGCAAAAAGTCAGTGCTGGATAAGAACAGAATGAGAGCAACACTATATAGTACACCAAACTGTTTCGAGACATGAAACACACACAATATTTTACAGAGCAAGGGGCAATAATATCAGGTAATATGAAAAGCAATTCTGTCCTACATAACTTTACAGTGAACTGGACATTTGAAATACAGTTATGTAGGCAAGTCAGGTTGCCTTCCTGATATAATTAAACAGTATAAGAGTTCAGAATGACTCAGTTCTGTTCACACACTACCCATTCTACAGATCTAAATGATTGGAAAGAGTTTCTTTCTTTCTTTCTTTCTTGTTCAATATACATCAATATTTTCCTATGGAGAAAATAATGTGTTTTCCACACTTATTTTAATATTTAACCATTTTTATTCAGTGATCATGATTTTTTTTTTTTTTTTAATATATATTCCCATGTCATCCAAGATGCTCATGTCTTTCTTTCTTCAGTCGAAAACAATTTTCATTATTCATTGATGAAAACATTCCAGGATTTTTCTCCATATAGTGGACTTCAACAGTTACCAACGGGTTGAAGGTCCAAATGTCAGTTTCAGTGCAGCTTCAAAGGGCTCTACATGATCCCAGACGAGGAATAAGGGTCTTATGTAGCGAAACAATCAGTAATTTTCTAAAAAATAAAAATGTAAAACAAAGACAATCACATTGAAAAGGTCACACGTAGGCAGAAGTACCGCAGTAGGGCGAAAAACTCGGTACTTCCGCCTACGTCACGCAAGACCTTTACAACGTGATTGTGTAATGCGTGGCACATTGCAGGCCAGTGAAAGATGAGCATTTGTGTTTAAAAAGTATATACATTTTTATTTTTTTCAGAAAATGGCCGATCTTTTTGCTAGATAAGACTCTTATTCCTCGTCTGGGATCATGTAGAGCCCTTTGAAGCTGCACTGAAATTGTAATTTTTACCTGAATTTGGTAGCTATTAAAGTCCACTATATGGAGAAAAATCATGGAATGTTTTCCCCAAAACCTTTAAATTGTTTTCAACTGAAGAAAGAAAGACATCTTGGATGACACGGGGGTGAGTAAATTATCAGGAAATTTTAATTCTGAAGTGAATTAATCCTTTAAGTGAGACAGAGAATGATTGTAAAAACCAGTCTAATGTCTTTATAAACCTACTGGCCAAACAAAATCTGCAATGAAACTCATTCATGATATTCAAATTCATCAGCAAAAACCTGATTTGATGACAATTCTTTACTAAACGATGTGGATCCTAAAAGTAGACCAGGGATATAGATACTATATGATGGATTTTGGATAAAGGCCCGTTCACACTAAGGAGGGTAACTATAATGAAAATGATAAAGATATAGTTATCAAAATATCTCAATCCTTAATATAAAAGAATAGCAGAGTCCACACCACAAGTATAACAAAAAACATCATAGCGCATGCTTAGAATAAACAGAAAGATANCAAAAACCTGATTTGATGACAATTCTTTACTAAACGATGTGGATCCTAAAAGTAGACCAGAGATATAGATACTATATGATGGATTTTGGATAAAGGCCCGTTCACACTAAGGAGGGTAACTATAATGAAAATGATAAAGATATAGTTATCAAAATATCTCAATCCTTAATATAAAAGAATAGCAGAGTCCACACCACAAGTATAACAAAAAACATCATAGAGGAACGATATCGTTGGAATCACTTTCAGAAAGATTTTTTTCCCAGCGGATGAACGATAAAAACATTGACAGCCAGTCAGAATGCTTCTTTAAAGAGCTCAAGCATTTAAAGCGACAGACGACAAAACTTCAGCGCATGCTTAGAATAAACAGAAAGATATTGTCCGCTGGTGTGGACGCTAATATAGTTGTTACGGTTGGCTGTTGTACAGATGAAGCGTTCACGGACTTTCCACAAATGATGGGTTTTATTGGAAACACGAGGAGAAACAACATCCAAACACTAGGTATAACATATACCAACATAACATGAACAATACCAGACAACACAGGACTGGAAACACAGGGCTTATATACAAGGGATAACAAGGAGGGTGATTAGGAACAGCTGGGTGTGATGATTGTGGTGATCAGTTGCCATGGTGATTAACTGGTGGTGGGAAATGGAACAACAACAAGTCCAACAATGAGTCCAGAACAGAGTGCACATGTGACAATAGTTAGATAGTTTCTATCTTTATAGTTATAAGAATAGCTTAAGAGAATAGAAGAGTCCACCCCACAACTATAACAATAACGGCACAGAGACACTGTATCGTTGAAATTACTTTCAGAATGATTTTTCCTGCTGATGCCAATAAAAAAACATTGACAGACAATCAGAATGCGTCCTGCTTTAAAAAAAGCTTGAGCATTTAAAGCAGCAGACAACAAAACTGAAGCGCATGTTTATAATAAACAGAATGTTATTGTGCATTGGTGTGGAGGCTAATACAGTTATCGTTAAAGTTATCGTTCTTGGTGTGAACGGGCCTTAAAAAATGAACATAACAAACGGATTATTCTTGCTACCAGCTCAATTCATTTTACCCCTCTACCACATAATGTTAAAACCAACCCCATAAAACAAAGAGGAAAGACATTTGCGCCCTGACAGTCCCATTCACAGGAGCAAAATGACACACTTACTGAACGCCAAACCTCTCTCTTCTCTCTCTAACACCTTTCTCTGCCTCATCCGGTCAGCTCATTCTTACCTCCCGCCAGGCTGAGATGGAGAGAGGAGGGAAAATATAATACAGCATCTTACATTATCAAAAAAAAAAAGAAAAAAAAAGAGCCAGGTCATGAATAATTGAGAGGATCACTTTCGTCTGAGACCGGAGTGAGAGTGCTCTCCTTGGCTTGTACCTCTCCACACAGTCTGGAGGCTAATTCACTGGGGATCGTAATTTATGGACAATTGAAGCAGCAGAAACATCTCTTGGAAGGCGACTGGGGGATCCATAGCAACAATCCTTCTGGGGCATATTAATCCCCTGCTTTATGTAGTGCTAAGTGTACAATAGTAATCAGTAGTGGAGCACAGGCCGCTGATCATTAAGGGAAAAAGCTATATAAAGAATTCATAATGGGATTAGCCTGCGGCGAGTGGAGTGCGAGAAAAAGGGAGAGCGGGAGAGAGAGGGAGAGAGAGAGAGCGTGGACCAAATTAAATCACCCATCAAATTGCACCAAGGAATTTTAATTTACAGGTTAATGTTGAATTGTGTAACTAATCACAGCTAACATTTTCAGTGAACCAGTGAAAAAAAACGTAGCCATTTTACTAGCTTACACTATAGAACTGCGCATTCAAATTAGGGAAAGCACTCATTCTGCAGGCTGACCTTTCAGAGGCCATCAACTGTCCATCCTCACTTATATGTGTGCTGTTACCACAGATATACAGCGAAAAAATCATTTCTTTCTAGAATGATATGCTTGCTGGAGGTCAGCCTTTTAGAAGTACTTCTATAAAATGCAACTATGTAGAAAGAAGAAAAATGAACTTAAAAAGTTTATTTCGTGATGCTAAATTTTTGTGGATCGATGCAAGGACATTGCTGTTTGGTTGCTATGGAGTTCCAGGTAGTAACTAGGTGGTTTCTTACTAGTCTAAGCGTCAGTGTGTTTCCATCCAAAGTTGCGAATTTAACTTTTTGCTAAATTGGAATTTCACATAAAACATTTGCGAATAAAGCAGCATTTCCATCCCCATGTGTTCAAGAGAACAAAATCGTCACTTCCTGGTGCAAAATATCTGTAATAAAAAAGGAAGTTGCTGAAATCGGTGAAACCACTGTGGATCTTTTATCCTACATCATAAATGACTCGCATCTCAGAGTGTGCAGACGAAACGCAATAAACGCTGTCATGTTATCTTGCGTTCGGATGCTGGTGCTTGTGAATGCAATCGTGTGAGACGCTTCTGGGAGGAATTAAACCAAATCATTCCGATGACAGACTTGACAGAATGATCAAACCAACATTTGAGATGCTGTGTGATGCGATTGGTCTGCTGGTTAGTCCAGTTATCCAATCACATCCACTGTTGAGGTGCATGTCTGCTTATGGGATAAAAAATGTATTCGACTCAATTGAGCGCATACGTTTTTTTATGCACATTTTTTGAATTTATGCATATCTTGGTGTTTCCATCCAGCGTTTTTTTATGCAATATCCCAAAATTAACAAAAATAGGTGGATGGAAACATGGCAAATGGCATCATGCTCTATTAATTAAAAACAACAACAAAAATGCAATTCATACATGATTTATATGATGAAAATTTTTCTATTTTTATGAATTTCTATTCATTTTGACATGTTTCGGGGAATAAAGTAAACGATGTCAGGGTGATACATCTGGTATCTGGATACCATACAGAGGAAAAAAGCCTCATTAAAACTAAAATGGTAACACTTTATATTATATTATATATATATATATATATTATAACACTTTATATTTATATCAATAATTATGCGGTAGTTAAGCATGCCTTTACTATATGTTCAGTTAATCATTAAAGTATGTTACATTAATGATTAACTGAAAATATTAGTAAAGGCATGTTAGCCATTATTTATGTGGTAAGCTTAATAATTAATTGAATATACATTAAGGACATATTAGCATTATTTTCAACTTACCAAAAATTTGAAGGATTAAACATTTGAATGATAAATAAGCAGAAATAAGCCTATGGTTAACTGAATGTACAGTAAATGCCACTTCATGTCAACTAACTCTCATTAGAGTATTTGTAAAGTATTTGTAGACTGTAGACGGTTATGGTTAGGGTTAGTAGAATAAGTTGATGTAGTTGCAAAGTTAATTATAGTCAGTAGAATGTCTGTTGGGAGCATCAAAATAAAGTGTCAGCAGATATTAAAGGGTTAGTTCACCCAAAAATGAAAATAATGTCATTTATTACCCACCCTTATGCCATTCCACACCCGTAAGACCTTCTTTGGAACACAAATTAAGATATTTTTGTTGAAATCCGATGACTCAGCGAGGTCTGCATAGCCAGCAATGACATTTCCTCTCTCAAGATACATTAATGTACTAAAAACATATTTAAATCAATTCATGTGTGTACAGTGGTTCAATATTAATATTATAAAGCACCAAACTGCTGAAATCACGTGACTTTGGCGCTCCGAACGCTCCGAAGCTTCCTGAAGCAGTGATTTGAAATCGGCTATCACTATATAAGTCGTTATTTAGTTTTTTTTTGGTGCACAAAAAATATTCTTGTCGGTTTATAATATTAAAATATCTTAATTTGTGTTCGGAAGATGAACGAAGGTCTTATGGGTGTGGAACGGCATAAAGGTGGGTAATAAATGACATTATTTTCATTTTTGGGTGAGCTAACCCTACAGACAGTCTACTAATACTCTAATGACTGCTAGTTGACAGAGTTGCAAACTAGTCAGCAGAATGTCTGAAGTGGACTATCAGAATAAAGTGTTACATAATTTTATATTTCTGTAATTTAAAATCTATTTAGTCAACTGAACAATATGAATCATGTTTAATTAGTGTTGGATTTACAGTTTTTACAGTTTTGAGTAATACATTGCTAAAACTGTGTTATTATAAATAAAAACAATTTGACCCCCTGTTCAAAAGCAAAAAGTATATCCATATTAATTATTGATTTGTATGGCACTCATTGAGTGATGTTCACCAGAATAAGCAAATTATGGCTAAGTTACCAGTAATACAGTACTACTAAAGACAATTTCTGGTGTGTTCAGTATAACTACTGCATAAATAATGGATAATATTCCTTTCCTTTACTATATGTTCAGCTATTCATTAACTGGTGTGTTAATGCTTAACTAATGCATGATTATGGACCCTTAAAATAAGGTGTTACCAGAAAATAGCTCAGGTTAACACCCCTAAAATGTATTTGTATATGATATAATGATAAATAAAACATTTTTTAAATAATGATTAAGACAGGTGCTTAAAACTAGATTTTTTCTTTTCTTCATCGTGGACACTCTCTGCCCCGTATGTTAAAATTAAACTGCAGCATTACGGTCTCTGCCACCTCTCATTGAAAACGAAAGACTTTGTGCAGCAAATCGCCGTCAGTGTGAACACTCGTTAAGTACTAGCAACAGTGATGCTCGCATAAGCAAGCACCAATAATAAAAAAAGAAATCCAAATAGGTTTAAAACCGTGGGCCCTTGTGATTTCACCATTTCAAATAGGAGACAAAAGCGCTAACATGTGGAATGAGATGAGTGGCTCATAAAAAAAACAGTCTGTTCTGTAGCCTGGGCTGCTTCTTCAGTTGCAATACTGAATTTACAATCAGCTTAATTACCCCCACCCCTCTCATCCCCCCTGACATATTCATTTGAGGGATTTTGGCAATGCAATGAAGAGAGAGAGAGAGAGGAATATGGGAAGAGAGGAATGGTTCCAAACACAAAAACATTGCACCCTTCAGCAGCCCTGCAATAACTTTAGTCAAGCATTTCCAATTATAATTATATTTTCATCCCTCCCTCAGCCAGAGGAGCTCTTTATCACCGCGGCAGGCAGAGAATTACTTTATTACAGCTACACCTCGTTAGGCTGAGTGCTCCTAATGAAGCAGCCCTGTGATCAGACAGGAATCATGCTGGAGGAAGCCTGCATCATTAGGCCAGCCTTTAATTACTATGATATATGGCCGCCCGCTGCTCTGCTATCACCTTCCATTTTAATGTGACCCCAGCACAAACTCCAAGTAGTGTACAGAACCCATATGCACTGAATAAAAGACCACTCGTACATCAGGAATGCGATGCAGTCCTCATGTACTATAGAAAATGTGGCACTAGGGCTGGGTGGTATAAACCAATCAACAATTGAAATGTGATACATAGACTGGTAGAGACAATATATGTTTATTCTGTGGTATATGCATGGCTGTTGTTAAAACTGTCCCGTTACTGTAGCTAACATTACAACAACAGCATATATTGTTCTGTGAAACATAGCAAAACCACTGTTACTCATGTATAGAGCAAAAAATCAATTTTCAGGCCTTCCTTCTTCAGTCTCTCCTGTGATGGAAAGCTTTTCTAATATAAACGCCGGTCCTAAAGCTCTTGCCTGATCATAACCCTTCTTTATCCAGTGATATTCCTCTGATCTTTTCTCTTTTGTTATGTCTCTCTTTCTACAGTCTTTCTTCAAATCTCCCTCTTGCTCACTCTCTCTCCTCCCTCATCATGAGAGGACACGCTGATTGGCTACAAGTGTGTTGTGCTGCTCGGTCCAATCGGCATTTCTCAGAATTTTTTTTAAGGAGCATTTTTAAGCACAAATCAGTTCAGCAGTTTTCTGATTATTTAATTATTTTCAGCGATAATTTAAACATGAAAGGATTAGTTCACTTCAGAATTAAGTGACTATTAAGTAACTTTGCCACTTCATGTCAACTAACTCTCATTAGAGTATTTGTAAAGTATTTGTAGACTGTAGACGGTTATGGTTAGGGTTAGTAGAATAAGTTGATGTAGTTGCAAAGTTAATTATAGTCAGTAGAATGTCTGTTGGGAGCATCAAAATAAAGTGTCAGCAGATACTAAAGGGTTAGTTCACCCAAAAATGAAAATAATGTCATTTATTACTCACCCTTATGCCATTCCACACCCGTAAGACCTTCGTTCATCTTCGGAACACAAATTAAGATATTATTGTTGAAATCTGATGGCTCAGAGAGGCCTCCATAGCCAGCAATGACATTTCCTCTCTCAAGATCCATTAATGTACTAAAAACATATTTAAATCAGTTCATGTGAGTACAGTGGTTCAATATTAATATTATAAAGCGACAAGAATATTTTTGGTGCGCCAAAAAAACAAAATAACAACTTATATAGTGATGGCCGATTTCAAAACACTGCTTCAGTAAGCTTTGGAGCATTATGAATCTTTTGTGTCGAATCATGATTCGGATCACGTGTCAAACTGCTGAAATCACGTGACTTTGGCGCTCCGAACCGCTGATTCGACAACAAAAGATTCATGACGCTCCGAAGCATTATGAATTTAAACATTAAAGGATTAGTTCACTTTGGAATTAAAATTTGCTGATAATTTACTCACCCCCATGTCATCCAAGATGTTTACTTCTTTCTTCAGTCAAAAAGAAATTATTGTTTTTGAGGAAAACATTCCAGGATTTTTCTTCATATAGTGGACTTCACTGGGGTTCAACGGGTTGAAGGTCCAAACTGCAGTTTCAGTGCAGCTTCAAAGGGCTCTTCATGAGCCTAGCCGAGGAATAAGGGTTTTATCTAGCAAAACGATCTGCCATTTTCTAAAAAAAATAAAAATGTATATACTTTTTAATCGTACGTTACATAATAACATTGGAAAGGTCACACGTGACGTAGGCGGAAGTACCGATCCAGTGTCTACAAAGCGAACGTGCGAAGACTAAGCCGAATGCCCTTTACATTAAAAAAAAAAAGGTAAAACAACGATGTTGAACGATTTTGAAGTTGGAGGAGAAAATTAGATGAGTTTTTCACCCTACCACGGTACTTCCTCCTACGTCACGCGTGACCTTTCCAACGTGATTACATAATGCGTGGCACATCACAGAGCTGTGCAAGACCCTTATTCCTCGGCTGGGATCGTGTAGAGCCCTTTAAAGCTGCACTGAAACTGCAATTTGGATCTTCAATCCGTTGAACCCCACTGAAGTCCACTATATGGAGAAAAATCCTGGAATGTTTTCCTCAAAAAAATTCTTTTTTTTTTTCAACTGAAGAAAGACATGAACATCTTGGATGACATGGGGGTGAGTAAATTATCAGGAAATTTGAATTCTGAAGTGAGCTACTCCTTTAAGAAAACTTTGAAACATCATTGAAAAATATGAAACATATCATTGAAACAAATGATTGTTTTGGTTAATAGAAACTGTAATTAATAAATATAAAATACAACATGTTTATATGTTATACATATATGACGTGATAACCTTCACACTATAAAACCTACAGAGATACAGTCCTTCTGACAACCATGTGAGAAAATGTATATAAATAAAAGCCACTGATTACTGAAGGTGTGATCTGTTAATGTCATGCCACTTATTTACAGAATACATGTTAATTGTTTTTTCTCTGAAAGGCCATATTTTTCTTTAAGGATCATTAACTGTAATTCTCATGAGGTAAAGATTAGATCTTACTAAGCAAGTTGCATCCAGTTTTATCTTCTTTTGCCAATTACTTGCATTTCTTTCATTCGTGTTAGTTTTCTTACAAAAAAAAAAAAACACTTCAGTCTAGTTCATGCAGTTTAGAAAGGCAAAAAAAAAGTATTGCTAGTAACATTGCTGAGTGGACCTGAACAGAAAAACTGCACTTTGATATGCAAAAGAAACATTTGCAAGTAGGCAGGTATAGCTCATTATTAAATCACACAAATGGGACGTGAGATTGGGGCGGCTTTTACTTAATGACTTCTAAAAGGCTCCTGTGAAGAAGAAAAAAAAAATACCTGCATTTCAGAGCAAAGCTTCATAGCGGTGTAGCAGCACTCTGAGCACCTGAATTAAATATGAAATATTGAACAAGATGGAGGTAGAATTCTAGGTTTATTATTTAGGCCAGCAGGGACTAATTGCGTTAATGCAATTCGAGAGTTGATCTTAAGTTTCCACTGCTCTGAGCCACTTTTCAGGTACCTGGGCTGCGCATTAGCTGAAATGGCCCTATCCCGGCCAGGCCTGTACATTAAAGGTAGACATTAATTACTTTTTAATTTGTGGAGAAGCTTCTCAAACTCGTACATTTTTAAAGGCAGGCTCTTAACCTGCACTGATTCACAGGTAGAGGGTTTTACAGTATGCATGTTCATTCACAAGTGAAGCCATGTTTGGGAAAAACATAGGAAATTCACTTATGATTCTGAAATAAGAGAAGGTCTTCAGGATTATTAAAAGATACACGCAGGTGATTTTGGGTTGGATCTAAACTGCAGGAAAGTGGATCTCGAGGGTCAGAGTTGCCCAACCCTGTCTTGGAGTCTTAGGGTGCGTCTCAATCAGCTCCCTACTGTAGTTCAGTAGTCAGGGCACTGATCGGGGAGTCGGCCATCAATCGCAGCATCCTTCCAGTGCACTGAAACATCTGCTCCCTAAAAAGTCCCACAATGCAGCGTGAAAACCAGGAAGCGTCGATGCTCACTATGTACCCTTAACTAAAATTCTACAGTGTGAAACATAAAACACACAAGCCAACTCAATACACATCATGAAAAGCGATAGATGTTTTGAAAAAAAAAAAACATCATTGTTTTACAGGGCTGCCAACTCTCACGCATTCAGCATGAGACTCATGCAATTGACACAAAAGTTATTCTGTTAAGAGCATTGAGTGATTTTCTCTTTGTATTTTGTTGTTTGATTAACATTAATGACACAGACAGCAGTAGGTTAATTAGGCTGCTGTCACTTTAAGAGCTGAACGAATCCAATACACTGGTACACAAGTGTTTTCTTTCTCAATTGTTTGTTAATTTAAGACATAATCCACTGTGTTTACGTGAATACTTGCCAAGAGGGGGCAGTCGTGGCCTAATGGTTAGAGAGTCAGACTGGTTGCGGGTTCGATTCCCAATACTGGCAGGAAATTATTAAGGTGCCCTTGAGCAAGGCACCTAACCCCCCAATCGCTTCCCGGGCGCAAATGGCTGCCCACTGCTCTGGGTGTGTGTGTGTTCACTACTCAGTACTCCTAATGAGTGTGCACTAACTTGGATGGGTTAAACTCTGCGTATGGGTTATACTTGGCTTTCACATGTCACTTTCACTTTAATTTTGAAATAATTTTGTGAGTATTTGGTCAAATGAATTTGGGATCGCAGTACGAGAGTCCTACATTGATTTCTTTTCTGTGGCTTTTTGGGCTTTATAACTCTTTTTAACATTAGGCATGGCACAAGTGTGTAACAGTCATGTGTCCAGTCTATTCTCTGCTATCTGCATCTGCCTAAAACTTTGACTTTTTGAATTATTAAAATAATTTAGTTATTGCAAGCCATTGCGATATTCTAGTAGCATAATGTAATGTGTACATTTGCAAAATTTCGATAATGCTGATATATTGTGCAGCCCTACTTCTTATCCTGAAAGTTTCCAAGATTATTAAAAACTAGCCAGACTCTCACTTTTGGCCCAGGTGTAGCGCTGCATGATTAATCTAATTTAAACTGAAATCGCAATGTCTTAATGTCATAGTGAAATTAAAATATTATGGATATTTGACGTGTATTTGGGAACGCAACATGCACCAACCATCTTCCATTACTTGTAATGAGAAGCAATTATCACCAAAAGAAAAGCTTTAAGGGGTCCTTGGGGTTTTTCCGTCAAAATAAAAGTTCAATGTTTTAACATCTGAAAATGAAGAAATGTAATCATAAAAAAAAAATTGTACAACCCTACAAATTATTATTATTATTATTATTATTTTAAATGATGATTTACAAAGAAATTAATTATGATAGTCTTGGAAGCGACAGCAATAAAATGGTTGAAATATATGAAGCATTTAAAATATAAAAATACATAGATACAAATATACAGTGCTCAGCGTAAATGAGTACACCCCCTTTGAAAAGTAACATTTTAAACAATATCTCAATGAACACAAAAACAATTTCCAAAATGTTGACAAGGCTAAGTTTTATATAACATCAGTTTGACTTATATTATTAACCTTACTTTCATGTTATAACTTAGGAGAACAAAATGTTCAATTTTACTCAAATTAGGGTGATGCAAAAATGAGTACGCCCTACTGAAAGTCTCTGGAGCAAAGCAAACTTTTAGACTACAAATGTCTAATTTAACAAGAATTCAACCACAGGTGAGTCTAAATATTCATTACACAGGTGTCCAGCAGACAGTTGACTATAAAAGGGTGTTAAAACTTCACATTTCATGTTGTCAGCAATGGCACCACATGGAAGAGAAATGTCACAAGACCTGAGAAAGAAAATAATTTCTTTACAACAGAAAGGTGAAGGCTTCAAGAAGATCAGCAAAGCTTTACTTATCAGTCAGAATACTGTAGCAAGAGTGGCACAAAAATTGAAAAAAGATGGAACTGCAACCATCTCACAGAGACGTCCAGGTCGTCCACGGAAGTTAACACCTCGACAGGAGCGTCTTCTGATGAGAAGGGTTGAAGAAAATCGGCATGCGAGTTCACTGAAGTTATCTAAAGAAGTAGAAAACCAAACTGGGGTGACTATTTCCCGTGACAATACGGCGTACACTGCAGAGGAATGGCATGCATTGGTGCCGTCCACGAAAGAAGCCTCTCCTAAAGCCCAGGCACAAAAAAGCCCGCCTAGAGTTTGCCAGGGCCCATGCTGACAAAGATGAAGACTACTGGGACTCTATACTCTGGAGTGATGAGACCAAGATAAATGTTTTTGGAACTGGTGGCTTCAAAACTGTATGGCGTCACAAAGGTGAGGAATACAAAGAAAAATGCATGGTGCCTACAGTGAAACATGGTGGTGGCAGTGTCCTTGTGCGGGGCTGTATGAGTGCTGCTTGTGTCCGGGAGCTGCATTTCATTGATGGCATCATGAATTCACAGATGTACTGCTCTATACTGAAAGAGAAGTCACAACATGACAATGATCCTAAACACACATCTAAGGCCACTGTTGGATTTCTGAAGAAGAACAGGGTGAAAGTGATTCAGTGGCTCCTGATCTGAACCCAATCGAACACCTATGGGGAATTCTGAAGAGACAAGTTGAGCATCACTCTCCATCCAGCATCCAGTCTCTAAAAGAGGTCATTCTTGAAGAATGGAAAAAGATAGATGTTTCAAAATGTCTCCAACTTGTTCATTCCATGCCTAGAAGACTTGGTGATGTCATTAAAAATCATGGAGGCCATACAAAGTACTAGATGTAGTAGTTTTTGTTGTGGGGTGTACTCATTTTTGCATCACCCTAAACTGAAAAATGTGTAATCTAAGTTATATTATTAACATTACTTTCATGTTATAAGTTAAACAGATGTTATATTAAACTTAGTCTTGTCAACATTTTGGAAATAGTTTTTGTGTTCATTGAGATATTGTATAAAATGTTACTTTTCAAAGGGGGTGTACTCATTTACGCTGAACACAGTACAAATTTGGCCAACAGAAATTTAAAAAAATCCTTATTTTCAGTATATCCCCCATATAATCCATCATGAAAAAAGTTGACTATAAATATTAAGTCATTCAATACAGAAGGGTATTTATAAAAACAGTTTGTGATTTTAATCCCATCCGAATCTGCCGCGTCTGTTTTTCTCACACAACCTCAGTAAAAATTCCAGAGAAAATTAGGCCTACCAACTGTTTTTCAGCAAACTCAACGGTCCTCTGAAAAATCTAGTCCAAATGCGAATGTCTGTTATTACCGATATTTATATCCTGAGCTACCATTTGCCCTCTAATCTTTTGCATGCTTTCATTTCATTTCAATATGGATGATATCCAAAGAAAAAAATAAATTATAAAATTAAAACATAGAGGCCAATTGTAGAAACAGTGAAGACTGCCCATTTTAATATCAGTGTCAGGTAGGATACTTGTCTGGATTTCTCAGCTCACTTAATGTGGGTTTATTATAAACAGCCACTTCTAAACTCGTTTATTTAAATAGGGTTTTTATAATAAATGAAAGTTATATCAGTAAATAATTCACTAAAACATATTCGTCATATGTGATGCACGCAAGCACAGCAGATGACTTTCTGTAATGCCCACGTCTAGAAAACACACACTCCCACCTCTGCAACGAACACAGAGATGTTAGTCCCGTCCAAATCGGTACATGAAATCACAGATGTCAGGTGACAAGAATTGTAACTCAAACGTTGTTTAGAAAACTAGTCCTGTCCGAATAGGGCTTTAGTCTCAATGAGGGGTATATGCAAGACCTGCGTAACAGAAAATAGTAGCTATCCTAACTGCAGTGCCTGAATTAAAACCCTTTTAAAATGGTGTTTGAACTATGGTTCAGAAGAACCAAAAAGTCATTCTTCTCAATGCATTAGAATCCAAGAGGCTGAGATATATTAACAAAGAGCACCAATTCGTCAAAGGCACTCCAATGAATGTGACTCAAGTGGACAAGTGAGACGACAGAATTATGAAGACATAAAAAATATGTGCGGCCATTTCAATGCAAATGCTCCTCAACTACATAAATAACACCATTCTGTAGGTGTTATTTACGGATACAGGAACCTCCCATGACAGCGTGAAAGGATTCACTCAGACTGCATCAGTTCAAAGACACACACAAAATCCACTCTGAAACAAAAGTGAAAGGACATTGATTTAACAATGAGTACACCATACTGTGTCTCAGGCGCCAGGCCAAGGCTTTTGTTCCTTTGCCCACTTAGTTACATCAATCAGTACACTATTTTCGGGGCCACTGCATCAGTGCTTTCTGCCCAGTATCGGCTCTTCACTAGCTCATTCCTCAAGTGCAAAGATCCGTTGTCACAACACAAACAAGATATGGAGTGTCCAACTAATCAATGATATGGCTGCTGATTGTCTGAGCTTTTATCTCTTTATTAAAACAAAAGTAGCTTCGACATATGCTGTAGGAGATTATATGTGCTTTTGCTACAATCCTAAAAAGATCAAATTGATAATACTGCAGGCCCACAGGTTGAAATACAGTCAAACCAAAAATTATTCAGACACTAAATATATTTTTTTCTTCTTTTTTTTTACTAGTGGGTGCAGGACACTATAGTTCATTTATGTAAGTGAGGATAGAAAAATAAAGTAAACTGTGACATATTATAGCCAAAGATTCTTCATACAGTGGACTACCAGTAAAATTAAAAATTTGGGACCAAAAATTATTCAGACACTTTGACCTGACCATATTTTGCATAAGTGTTATCTGACATAATTAAGATCGATTTTTTTCTGACAGAGTTTAACAATGAGATCTTGTCATATTTTATTACCATTTTTTTAAACTATAGAGAATAAACTGTATTGATGAATGAAATGTTCAAGGTGTCTGAATAAATTTTGGTTTGACTGTATATTACAAGGTGAAAGAATTGTTTTCATTTATTCATTCATTTTGACGATAAATAAATACATTTAATAATAAATAATTCCATAATATTTGGTGTTATATCATATTATATCTCTATAACGAAGATCTTACCCTAAGTGTTACATTTGCAAGTGCATAAATGGTCCCACACCAAAGTGGAAGAATTATTACATTTGTGATTATTATAATTAATAACAATTTTGTTTTATTTTATGAAAAATTATTGTATTTTCTATTTTTATTTAATAATTTTTTTTATGTACTTATTTTTATTGTAAACAAATGAACAAACTTCATTAATTCATTCATTCCATAATCTTTGGTGTTATATAATATTAGTGCCATTTTTAAAAATCTCTGTAACAAACATCTTACCCTAAGTGTTACATTTTTGTGCCTAAATGGTCCCACAACAAAGTGGAAGAATAATTAAATTTGTGATTATTTTTATTAATTATTATTATTATTAATTTTGTTTTATTTTATTCAAATTTATTATATTTTCATGTTTTATTTAATTATTTTTTAAATGTATTTATTTTTATTGGAAACAAATTAACAAACTTCATTCATTCATTCCATAATCTTTGGTGTTATATAATATCAGTGCCATTAAAAAATAAAAAAATAAAAAATAAAAAAAAACTCTAACAAACATCTTACCCTAAGTGTTACATTTTTGTGCATAAATAGTCCCACACCAAGGTGAAAAATATGGTTAAATTTGTGATTATTATTATTTATTATTATTTATTAAAACAACACATTTTATTCAAATGTTTTTTTAATTTTTTTTATATTTATACAGTTTTTTTGTTTGTTTTTTTAAATGTATGTATTATTATTGTAAACAAACAAACAAATAAATAAACTATCAATCAATGAATCTATATTTGGGAATTAATTAATTCTGACATTAAAAAAATGAATTTAATGTAACACTCAGCCTTCAGGTCTAGAAAATAATTCTTAACTCTAAGTATTATGTTTGTCTGGCAGAAAAAGAAACACCCTAAACCACTCAGGACACCCTTGCAACCTCATAGTAACGTGCTAAAAACCACTCAGAACACCTTAGCATCCACATAGCAACACCTGGTATCATGACGGCACCGCTCTCACTTTTTCAGAAATGATAAAAATCTAGTTTTGTGCTTGTTTTTGTCCACGTTATTAAGTGTTGATGTTGTGCACAGGGATTGGTGGAGCCGTTTCCCAGGCTCTGAATTCTCTTACACTGGGCCGCTCCACTCATTTGCATGTCGATGGCGGGCAGATTAGCGACATTCCGCTGCACACAAAAAGCCAGCCACAGCGACACACACTGAAGCAAAAAATCTCACCCGATTTCACTCTCACCCCCTTCAGCTTACCCAGTCAATGCATTCCCCAGCCGCAGCCTATTGACAGGGAGGCTCTGGAACAATACCAAGACGCAATGTAGGATCAATCCTGCTGTTTGCTCCTTCTCCCCAGAGTGAACAAAGACTGGAAAGAAAGGGCCCGAACCCCACTGTTAAAAAAAAAAAGGTGGGGAGCGACGGGGCAGAGAGGGGAGGCGTTAGGCAGAGCAGAAGCAGGGGGTGATGGGTAAGCATTAGGGAAAATGGGCTTGACGGGCAGCTGGAAAGAGTAAGCTCATTTAGAAAATCGACATCCCCAGCTGAGATAAAACCAATGATGATTTGTACTGTATCTTCAGGGGATAAAAGCACTTCTATAGGATTTCATAGCACCCAGCATGAAAGAGGTGGCAGGGGGAAGAGAGCGCTACATTTCTCTGTGAGGGAGAGGACTTGAATTCCCATAATAAGTAGGGAGAGTTAAACACTGGTGCTGAGCGAGGCTGCTCAACTCGGTTGGCTCTCTGTTTGACTCCGCCATATCAGAACACTTTCAACTCCGCTGTGCCATTTGAATTAATGCGGACTTCTCCATCCCGCTAATGATTGACTGCCTCGGCCTGCAGTCCAAAAACAATCGGGGAAAACAGTTCACAAGAATTATGGAATATTAAGGCAGTGATACTGACTGTAGAATTTAATGCAGAATAACACAACTGATGGTTCAGATGAAAGTGACCATTTACAAATACCAGAAATCTGATCGGACGAACAAAATTTTGTTCTAAAATTGTAAAATGGTACTTCAGTGGAAAAAATGCAGTTGATTTATTTCTGTAAATCAGGTAATTTCTGTCATGACAACTCTCTGAGTGTTTGGCATGGTAATGGATATGACAATGTTGATATATTTGGTCTAGGCTGCAACGCTGCTGCTGCTGCTGCAGAGTAAAGGTGCAGTCACACTGCACGTTTCGTCCCATTGACTTCCATTCATACCCATGCGAATGCGTCAGAGCAAAAAGTTTTGCGTTTTGCTGCATTCCAAAGTTCAAGTTTGGTGAACTCTGACCTGCAAATTCGCATCACGTGAAGACGTGTGACCAGTAGAAGATTGATTTGTCACAGCATGACCTCTTGGCTGGATTAAAAATATATTTTTGAAGTCGAGTAGGTTGTATATTTTTACATTTTGAATGTATTACTACACGTTATAGGTTTAATTCATGTTTATAAAAAAAGGACGCTGTAGACCGTGACGTCATATCATGACCGTTGCAGCAACCGATGAAATTTCGCATATTCAAAGTAACCGTGGCTTAAGTTCGGGACTTGCTACTGCCAATACATACATGACACGCTGCTGTGAGCAAGTAAAACATGCTGCTGCTGTACAATATAGCATACATTGATGACCTGTAGCAGATCTATACAGGTGGAGCTGGGGAAGGTGGAGGGTTTCTGAAAGCAGGCTGCACTGCTAAGCCAAATGCTAACCAAGTATTTGAAGGTTGAGAAGTGAGCTCATTGGCTACTGATACAGCAGGAACCAATCAGCTGTGCCCTATAAAGAATGATGTGATTGCAAGAAGGTTGAGTTAAGGAGCTACTAGCCTGTGCCATCTAGAGTTTCATGACAGAACTTTATATTTCTGTAAACCCGTCAGTTACCAAAAATTTATTCAAAACTTGTTTTAGCAATTTATACATTTTATATTAGTGCATTGAAGTGAAAATTACTTAATATAATTTCACATCATTTATTTTTAAAAAATGCTTTAACTAGATTTTTACTTGTTTTACTTAAATGTTAAACTTTTTCAATATATCCCAGCAAGCAGTAGCCGTCATTTTACCGTCTTGGTTAACTATAGACCCGATATAGTCCGGCTATGAGTAACCCACTTCTAGTCAAAATAACCTTGAATTTGGTTACATGTCGTTTTTGCCAAAATAACTTGCGAGATGTATGATATTACATCATGTAATCAAAGTCAACAGTGATTAAAAGGTGTTTGGTTTAATTTAGACTATTTATCTAGACTATCTTAGTTCATTTATCTAGTCTATTCTAGGGCAATGGTTAGTCGTCTGTTAAATTAGCTGTGTTTGGACGGCTATTAGACATCTTTTAAAAGCAAAATTGCTTGCTGGGATCTGGCGGTCACTGCTGTTTACTTACTGAATAACAATTCAACCAAATAAATAAATAGGCAAGTAAATAAATCAATTAATAAATAACCTTTTGATACATCATTAAGAAGCTGCAAAACACCTGTATTTTTGATCAATGCTGCCTTGGTGAGCATTTGAATGAGACTTATTTCAAAAACATGTTTACCGACCCCAAACCTTTAAACATTAATATAGATCTGAGATATAGATTTTTGATCTGAAATATAGATTTTTGATATATAACCTGGCCTTATGTGGTACTGACAACATTCATGTCAACGCAAAATATTGAGGATAAAATTTCAACTTCAAGTCTCAAAGTCGGGTTTCCTGGCAAACGCATCATGCCTTAGGGCGCAAAACAAGCTATTTTATTACCCTCTCTTCTTTATCTTCCCCCCTTGTCTTGTGCAGCAAACAGGGAGAGCTCCACCTTGATCAGCCCGCCTTGATAAATGACACCAAACAGGGGAAAGTGAAATATGACAGGGCCAGCTCTTGGTCATCAGCCAGCGGTCGCTGTACAAAGGCCCCCGGGTACTCAACAGAATGAGAAATTTGGGCCTTTTTTTCTGCCTCTGTTGTTTATTGATTGGAGACTTCATAGACAGCGTCCCTTAATGTTTTACTTTCATGTCTGGGCTTTGTTGCATGGATGGTGAACAGAATATTGCAAATTGATCTGTCTCCTCAATACTATTGGTTAGTTTCTGAGTGAAGTACTATTGCATTAGCTGTCTCTTGACTTGTCATCTCCTGATGCCCTCCACTTTTCTGCTCTCTTGTCTTGCCCTCTCCTTCTCTTTATTGGGTGGAATGAGCATGGCTAAACAGCAGCTACAGAGCTGATTAATCTTATGCACGCTCCACAGGTTCAGTTGATGAGCTAGCTGTGATGATCTATGCGGTAAACTGACCCATTTGATTTTCTGACCTACATGCCCTCGAGCAGCTCCACTCATGCTTCGACCTCAGCGGCTAGTTATGGTTTTTTTTTGTCACCTCTATAAACACATAAATGTACAGGTTCTATTAAGACTTGTGTTAGAAATAAACAATCAGTTCTTATTCAGATAAAAAGAACGATCATGCACGATACACAATAAATAGACAACAGATTATTTTAATGCATTGTCTTTGTTAGTTGCAAGCCATGGTTCTTTTAATGATTTTTGGGCTCTTCAGTTTGTATTCTAACTAAAACTTTCAATCGACTGGAATGAGGTCTGTAGATAAAATTACATGCTGTTATGTTTTACAAAATTGAATTATTCCATCATACCTCATACCTTCAGAAACTCTTATGTACTTTAAAAGTTGCTGCAATGGTTGTCTGATTTGTCAATAACATTATACATTATATAATGCTTAATTATTTAAAATACTTTCAAATTATTTAAAATGCATTTAAATTATTATTACTGATATTACCACTTGCTCAAGTCGGTAGATTTAGGGGGAGGGACATTCTCATTATACACTCAAAAATTAATTAAACCTTTTTTAAGAATTACAATTTTTAATTGTATAGTAAAATTCCATCAAATTGAATTTAATAATCCTTTAATATTCATATTATGGATTAAGAATTTTAAATGAGTAAAAAAAAAAAAAAAATATATAGATCTGAAAACATTTTGTATACATCTTAATGGAACAAGGGAATGGGCCATTTAGATTATGTGATTTGTATTCATAAATTTAAACATTTTCATTTTTTCCCCCTAAAATTATGAATACGAATCACATAAACTGAAATGGTCCATTCCATTAAGATTTATAAAAAATGTTTTATTAAGCTCTTTTTTTTTTACGCATATATAATTCTTAATCCATAATAATATGAATAACATGTACAGATTATTCAATTCAATTTGATGGAATTTTACTATAAAATTAAAATTCATAAGTCTTAAATTTTTAGTATAGAGAACTTTCCATTGGACAAAAATGTGGACACGCCAATGACTGCAAGATGAGTCATCAGTATTTTTGGTCTCTTTTCCTTGAAGAAATTGTAAATTTTAAATATATATACACATTTCCATTCAATAGTTTGGGTTGTTGTTGTTTTTTAAATATTTATTTATATATTTATTTAAAGGGGACTTATAATGCCCCTTCACAAGATGTAATATAAGTCTCTGGTGTCCCCAGAAAGTGTCTGTGAAGTCTCAGCTCAAAATACCACACAGATCATTTATTATAGTTCGTAAAATTTGCCCCTATTTGGCTGTGAGCAAAAACACACTGTTTTTGTGTGTCCCTTTAAATGCAAATGAGCTGCTGCTCCCGGCCCGCTTTTCAGAAGAGGGCGGAGCTTTAACAGCTCGTGTTTCGGTTGCTCAACAACAACAAAGCTGGAGAATCTCACGCAGCCAAAATGAGGATTGTCAGTAACGGTGTTCAGCCTTACATTGTTCAAACCGGATTCGACACTGATGGAGAGACTCAGGAAGAAGTTACAACTTTTAGAATGAAACTGGACGTTTCTGAATGATTAGTGGATAAATTTATGAAGTTGCTGTGAAGTTGATTCAACTCATCGACTAGCATGTGCCGTCATGTTAATCTTTTGTGCAAATCCAGTGTTGAATCGACCCTCATTTGTGAAGCAGTCCGGCGTAAAATGACGACATGGCAACAACACTCTACAACAACTCTTCCTCTTCTCTAAAGCAGCCCAACATGGCCTCACCCCCTTTGTTGCATGTCCTCGGGGGTGGGGTTTATGTAAATTTTAGGGTTAGTGATGTCACCAATCCGGGAAGAAGCTCATTGTGGTCCCTAACAGCCATTTGTTGTAGTCCTGCGAATTCTTTAAAAGAAAATATCTCCCTTTACACTGAACTTTGAGTGTTGTAACTTTGCAGATGTTATTTATGCTCAAACAGCAACATTACACACTAACTAAAGTTAAAAAAGTGAAATCATAATCAACCACCTCTTTAAGAAATTAATATTTTTATTCAGCAGGGATGCATGAAATTTATCAAAAGTGACAGTAAATACATTCATAATGTTACAAAAGATTTCTATTCAAACTAATATGCATGCACCATCTTGGTATATGTAAAGTCTTTGTTAAAATTCCCATCCCTAATGGAGTCCCAATCACGAAAGTCCTGCAGAAAAGAAGGTATGTGAGCAGGAAAAGGTCTAGAATGTCTATCACAATTCAGCCCTGCAGACCAAATGAAAGTGTTCAGAATACACCTGAAAATGTAAAGAAAGTCTTTCTTTCCTCCAGCAGTGCGGTGCAGATGCTGTGCAGGTTGAGCTTCATTTCTCCAGAGCAAATCAAAGAGGCGGCATTCAATCCAGGCATAATTACACTCAGATCACTTTCTTACCATGGTGGAATTACAGTAATTAAGATGGGATATTCAGCAGCCCCGGGTCCCAGATCTTTTGTCATGGCATGAGGGCGGCTGAAGGATGGCAGTTGTTGGCGGTGGGCGTGGGCTGGCGGGAAAAGCAGTTGAGGGACCGCTGCAATCATCTTGATTTCATGTGCTGAACGATTACATGCCATGCTAATTGCTAGCAGAGGGATCTTTAATAAATATTTCATTCAGCGTAGCATCATTACTGCCTAATGCCGTTATTAATCTCTACCGGTAATTTCTATTGAGGAGGAAATGCTCTTTTGTGAGGAAAGCGGCGTTTCCCCAGCATGGAGAGAGAGGGACATGGCCAGGAACAAGTTACTTGTCCATAAAATTACATTCAATTGTTAACATGACTCTCCTATCTCCCTGAGTGGAAACCACGCAGGCGTTCTAATTAATGTCCCTCTTAAAAATGGATCTTCAGTGATTAAGAGCATGACAATGTGGTCAGTTCCCTCAAAAAAAGACAGAATAAGAGTCCTGCTGTTGTAGCGATGCATCATATTTTACCCAAAGATCAACAATGGCAAAAAACATCTCCTATAGGTGGTGTTTTTTATGTGAACATACTGTCTTTTGTCCCAGCTTTATATACAAAGTCACCTGCAAATAATAAACTTAAGAAGTAAATATTCTCTTTTAGCGTTTTGCAGAGGTAGAATGAAAAAAATATATAACATTATGAAAATACATTTCAATGATATTTCAAATACTAAAATATTTCTTCAATATCAATTTTATGATGGGGTCCACTTTCTTTCTTTTTTTTCCTTTTTTTTTATTGCATTTTTTAATTTTTTACAACAGACAAAAGAATGAAAACATACCACCCAACATAGCTTGTACAATGGGGTACATAATGCATGGAAATGTTAACAGAAAAACAAAGCCACAGGAATCATAAAACTAGAATGAAAAGAAGAAAAGAAAGAAAAAAAAAGGGAAAAAAAGGGGAAAAATACAGTATTAAGGTATTCATTCTAAGTTCTGATCATTACTTTGTGCAGTATACTTTTCAGCAGCTATAGTCCAAATCTTTAATGTAGAGATTTGTGCCGAGTTCACCCGAGCCATGGATAATTCCAACATTATAATGTCCGGAAGTTGAAACAACCACTTGTGGTGTTTCCAGGGAATGAGGCGGAAGCCAATGTTGTGCTAGCAGTTTTTTCGCAGATGTTAAACCGGCCAGCCAGACAATTTTTTGCAGCTTAGAGAAATTCAACTGAAAGTCGTCATTCAGTAATAATACAGAGGGGTTCGTCGGTATAGCCTCTACAACTGATCCAGAATGCTGCAGCAAGACTGGTCTTCAACGAACCGAAGAGCGCGCACGTCACTCCTCTCTTCATCAGTCTGCATTGGCTGCCAGTAGCTGCTCGCATCAAATTCAAGGCTCTGATGGTTGCCTACAGAACGACCGCTGGCTCTGCTCCGCTATACCTTAACTCACTTCTTCAGACTTACGCGCCCTCCAGAAACTTGCGTTCTGCAAGTGAACGGCGCCTTGTGGTGCCATCACAAAGGGGCACAAAATCGCTCTCACGGACCTTCTCCGGGTCTGTTCCTGGCTGGTGGAATGACCTGCCACGTTCTATCCGAGCAGCTGAGTCTCTAGCCATTTTCAAAAAAATGCTAAAGACATATCTTTTTCGTCAGCACCTGACTCAGTAATAGTAGCACTTTGATTTCTATTTTTCTTCCATCTATGTGTGTATATTAAAAAAAAAAAAAAAAAAAAAAAAAAAAAATTCCTTCCTACGAGCACTTTACTGACCTAACTGTGACTTCACACAGCACTTACATACTGTTGTTCTCATGTTGACTTGACTTGATTCTACTACTCTCATTTGTAAGTCGCTTTGGATAAAAGCGTCTGCTAAATGACTAAATGTAAATGTAAATGGTATAGGACATTGAAGCATTTTTGATAAAATAGCACATACTTCCTTCCCAAATTTTTTTACTTTTTCACATTCCCACATCATATGGAAAAAGGATCCAAGTTGTTGGTCAGGACACTTATCACAGAAGGGATTAAAAGTGGAGTCAATACGATATCTTTTGAGTGGGGTCCAATAAATTCTGTGACAGAAATTATAATGGGTTATTTGGTGATTGGGATTTCTAGATGAAGTAAAAATTTTCTGCCACACTCTTTCCCAATCCATAATACCTTCCTCTTGTTCACAGTCTCTTTCCCATGTATGCTGTATAGCTAAACGACTTGCTGTAGCCTCTAAGGCCTTCCTGTACATCCATGAAGTGAAGTGACTAGATGATGGGGTCCACTTTCAACAACTTTTTTGGAACCCAAATATTATTTAGGGCAGTATGATATCTGCAATGTGAAAAACACAATGTGAATGAATAAATCAAAAGGAGGGCTGTACAATTAATTAAATCATAAAGGGGTGGTTCAATGCGATTTCACTTTAGTTAGTGTGTAATGTTGCTGCTTGAGCATAAACAGTATCTGCAAAGTTACAGTGCTGAAAGTTCAATGCAAACTGAGATATTGTCTTTTAAAGTTATGGCAGTTTAACGCCTACAAAAACGACCGGTTTGGACTACAACGAGCTTCTTCCCGGGTTGGTGACATCATAAAACCTGCAAAACACGCCCCCGGGAACACGCAACAAAGTGGGCGAGGCCATGCGGCGCAGCATAATAGAAGCGGAAGAGCTGTGTACACCGGACGCGAGCGGCGCGACGCGTTAAAAGATAATAGAACCCATAATAATCTGTGATATTTTCTACACTGGATGAACTGCTGAAGTCAGCTTCCAGAATCTACACGAGTTTAATGCTGGATTTGCACAAAGGCTTTTACTGAAAGATGAAGCAGTTCCCACTTTAAAAGCAGAAGCTGCTGTTTATCGGCTTCAAACTGTAAGTACGTTTTATTGTTTGTACATGTCTTTTAAATGTATAGTTCTGTTGCTATTTTTGGTTGCATCAAGGACGTAAACAAAGACCAATGTGTTTTTGCTTCGCTAGCCAGTTGGCTAAATTCTACAAACACCAACAAACTATGATCTATGTTCATAGACAAACAGTTGTTCATGCTATAAATTAAACTCTACCTTTACAAAAATGCTACAATAAACTGTATATTGAAAGCTAACAAACAGCAGTGACAGCATCTAAACACTTTCACACAAATAAAAAAAATGAAATACCATTCATAAAAGTCCTTTAAAAGTCCTGCAGCTTGACCCTCTTCATCTGGGTCTGATTCGGGCTCAATTTGATACAGAAATATAGACGCCATTATTTACATTTTCACTGAAGCAACGAATGGTAAGGGGCGTGGCGTTTCCGGACGCTTCAGCGAATCACGATACACTGGGCCTGCCACCAACCTGCTAACCAATCCGAGCACATTGCGTATTTCGGAGGGAGTGGCTTCATAAAAGCAGGAAGTCAAACGAGTCGTTCATATGACAGTGGAATCAGAGGTGTAGAATAAAGGTAAAATATATGAAAAATACAGCGTTTAAAAAAAAAACAGCATTAAGACATGTTAAACTATGCCCCAAAAACACAATCAAGCCTACAAAAAAACCACTGAACCACCCCTTTAATAACGACTAGTGTCTGTGAATATTAAACCACAATATGATTGCTATTGAAATTCAAGTCTCACATCTCTGTGTGAATGAGTGGCAGAGTTTGGTCAACTACACACATACTGAAGCACGGGTGACACTCGTGGTGTTTTCAGCATCTGCCGTCTCTCACTATGAGGACTTCATCTCCAGAGCTGCTCTGACATTTCACCATTTCATTTGATAAAAACTATTGTCTAACATTCACTGAAACACAAAGGTTTTCACTACAACCCACCCAATTTCTTTGAAGAAATTATTACAGATATATTACTATTGTACAGTAGAGTGTACTTCTCAAAGTAGTAATAATAATACAATTTATTAAAACATTATTTCATTAAACACAGAATCCAAAAATATTATTATTATTATGCTGAAGTAGGCACCTAATATATTTTGTATATTTATTCGTTTTGACAAAATTTTTAAGAACGTCCACTTAAAGGATTAGTCCACTTTTAAATAAACTTTTCCTGATAATTTCCTCACCCCCATGTCATCCAAGATGTTCATGTCTTTCTTTCGTCAGTCGAAAAGAAATTAAGGTTTTTGATGAAAACATTCCAGGATTATTCTCCTTATAGTGGACTTCAATGGCCTCCAAACGGTTGAAGGTCAAAATTACAGTTTCAGTGCAGCTTCAAAGGGCTTTAAACGATACCAGACGAGGAATAAGGGTCTTATCTAGCGAAACAATCAGTCATTTTCGAAAAAAAAATACAACCGTTTATGCTTTATAAACACAAAATATCGCCTTACTTCCCGTTTCCGCATTCTTCAAAACGCTTACGCTGAATGTCCTATGCCTTCCCTATTCTACTTATGGAAAAAAACGAAACTGGCGCCGCATTCGTTCCGTAAGTAGAGGCGTAGGACATTCAGCGGAAGCGTTTTGAAGAATACGGAAATGGGAAGTACGTTCAAGGCGATATTTTGTGTTTATAAAGCATAAACGGTTGTATTTTTTTTGAAAATGACTGATCGTTTCTCTAGATAAGACCCTTATTCCTCGTCTGGTATCATTTAAAGCCCTTTGAAGCTGCACTGAAACTGTAATTTTGACCTTCAACCGTCTGGACGCCATTGAAGTCCACTATATGGAGAAATGGAATGTTTTCATCAAAAACCTTAATTTCTTTTCGACTGACGAAAGAAAGACATGAACATCTTGGATGACATGGGGGTGAGCAAATTATCAGGAAAAGTTTATTTAAAAGTGGACTAATCCTTTAAACCAACAAAACTAAGTGAAGAAAAACCGTTTGTGTATAGCTGACATTTAGCCATCATTCCAAATCTGAATACATTTTTTATTTCCTGAAGATGGTAACACAAAATTACCCAAATGTCAACAAAGTCCACCAGTGGCATTTTGCATTAACCCAGCTTACCAAAATATGTTCTAATAACGTTCTGATAATGTTCCCATTAATTTATGAAAACGTTATTTCTGAATGTTCTCTGAACGTTCAAAATGTTCCGTTTTTTAAATGTTCTTAAAAAAATGTTAAGGTGCGAAGTTACACCTTACTGCATGTACTTACTATAGTAAGTACAAATTGTTAATTAATATTACTCAGTACTTATTTGAGTAAGTAACTACGTCACCTTAAAATAAAGTGTAACCAAAATTCTTTCATTAAGGAAACATTCCATTTTATCATTCTTCAAACATTATGGGAACGTTACTTTTTAATGTTCTCTGAACGTTCTGAAACAAGTAGTAACATTTAAAACATTAAAATGTTCCATGGAGGATGTATAAATAATGTTTTTTTTTTGTTTAACATTTTGAGAACATTATTAAATACCAGATAACTTTGATAGAATATTCTATTAACGTTACTGGAAGAGCGTTTGTTCATAACTTTCAAAGAACCTTGACAGAACCTTAGCCAAAGTTGTTCCCTGTTACCTGGGAATATCATACTGAAATACATGTAGCGCACTGAAAAACGTTTCCTAGTCAAGAAACGATCAAGACAACTGCAGACTGACAATAACACGTGCCTTTGTTCTACCCTCTAACTTCAGCTCTCTATAACAGTACATTCATTAAAAACAAGCAGCAGCAACATTAGCGTCTGAAAGAGCCTCCGCACAAACCAAAGCAATCCAAGGTGGAACAGTTTTGTGAAATTGAAGTTGTGTACTCCCAATTATCTGTCAGTGGTGACAGATAGCCTCAATAATATATTCACATTACAGCCGTGGATCAATTTTTAATCAAGCCGAGAACTGTAGAGGAAGTGAGCTAAAATGACCCGTGAGGAGAAGCCTTGATTCTCCACCAATCAAATTACTGCCTCTCACAATAAGATATAATCATGCCTGCCAGTGAGCCCGCGCTAATGGTCGGGCTTGAGTGCTATGTAAAAAAAGGTCAAAGGTCAAAAGAATGACGACCTCATGCAGTCATTCAGGTCTAATGATAAAGTGATTTGTTATTGCAAACAAAGTGTGCTTTGTGTTAGGAAACTGCTGGAAAAAGCCATTAGCACTGCAGTGCTCTCTTTATCAGAGAGGGGTAATTTGCAGTGAAAGCCGCCCCATTCGTAATATAGTATCGGGCTCATAAACAACACCCTTAGAGAATAAAGCCGAGCGAAAGGGAAAAAAAACATCCGTAGAACAAATGAGCGTAAAGGTAATTGAACGCAACTAAAATGTAATTTCCAATAAAGCCCTTCGCCCTATCTTAAACCAAAAAGCCTCGGAGTATTCCAGCATTTAATGGCTCCCCCAATAACCACGCAACCTCAATAACTTCCCCCCAGTGCAAGATGGTAGAGCGCTGGCCTCAAGCGCCTGCTTGGGCATAAACAAACTCATTTACAGATCAGAGAGAGGGAGGGAAGGAGAATACTCCGTTTTCCAGGGAAAAAGTAGAGGGGATTTACATTAGAATCACATTAGCACCAGAGATGTGTTTAATTCAAAACACAAAGCGCACTGCTTGAAGGCAACATACCTGGGTCTGTATGATCCAGGGCTAAAGGCTGCATTCCAGTGAATGGGGCTAAAGCGTACACCGCCTCAAAGGGCTTTGATAGAATCAGCTTCTTTATCTGATGGTGAACCTGACATTCTGGCATTTCAGGGGGGTTTTCCCCGGTGTCTTTCCTTATCTGTCCTCCAAACAAGACCTGAATGACCCGGCTTTCAAAGGGGAAACTGATAACTTGCTTTGGGCGAAACAGCGAAAGACCCCGCAGACCTGGCCCTTGAAATCATTTCAAAGGATTGTGGGACTATAATGGCATTAACGGGGAGGCAGGAGCTTTAGATTTGGTTATTCTCAAATTGCTGATGCTGTCTTAATCTACAGGCCTTTAAACTAATGTCGTTAGTGGATGGGCGGGCAGATTATCCGTAATTAGGCCCAGTGACTCTCAGACGTAAATGAGAGTGATGGGGCTTTGGAACAAGTTTGTCAGCTGCATTTCCAAATTGGAGGGTTACAACTGAAGGGATTTGGATGCCAAGTTCTTCCCTCCTTTTCTCTTTCTCTCTCTCTCGAATGCACATTTTCTTTCTTCAGTGTTGTGGTGGGATTTACATGCACATGTAATGAGAGGAAATATCCTTAAGATGTTTAACTGATTAATACTTTGCTACTTCTCTTTGATTTTCTTTTTCCGTAGGCTGAACCGCTCCGCTAGATTGAAAGGATGCAGTGTGTAATAAAACAAATAATCACATACTGCCATGCAAAAAGGGGGAAAAGTGCCATAAAGTCCATATGACTTGTGCACTATTTCAGCCTTCTGAAGCCAAATAATAAACTTACAGTATACAAAGCAATGACTTTGAAGGCATTGCTCAAGATCTTACTCTTGTATATTGGTACGTTCAAAAATGGTGAGAAGATGATCACTTCTCTCAGTTCCTCACACAAAGCTATTGAGTCACTTTAGAAGACAGGTTGTATGGACTACACAAGTCATATTTACTTTATTTATGATACTTTTTGTATGTTTTGGCATTTAAAAACTGCCACAATTGACTTTCATTGTATGGAAAAAAAGAACCTTGAGCTTTCTTTAAAATTTCTCCCGTTGTGTTCAATGAAAGAATGAACTTCATGTGGGTTTAAGGAAGACATGAGGATGAACAAACAATGGCAGAACTTTTTTGGCTGAACCAACAAACCAACCCTTTAGTATGAGTTATATATAGATTAGATTGCACTGTATATAAGAAAAGAAAATTCTTATATAAGAAATGTTTCTTGAGCAGCAAATCAGCATATTACAAAGTTTTCTGAATCATGTGACACTGAAGACTGGAGTAATGATGCTGAAAATACAGATTTGATCACAGGAATAAATTACACTTTAAAATAAAATATTTAAATTGTAATAATATTTCACAAGATTATGTTTTTAAAAATTACTTAAAGCTGAAGTCCGTAAGTTTTGCCTCTTTGTCGCCATCTCTGTTTGAAACCTGCAATTGCAGTTGTTTGTGGAATTATCGTCTTTACGTGGGTTGTGTATCTCCCGGCTCCTCAGCGCGGATGAATCTAATGTTTGCTGTCAGTCACCGCACCGGTGTGGATACTGTACTTCGGAATCACAGATCGTCATCTTAAAAGTATGACCAAAATAAGAATTTTCACCGGAAAATGTCATCTGAACAAGTAAGTAACAAATCTGCCACTTTTGTTCTGACCAACTGAGAAAAAAAAAAGAATTACAATAATTTGCGCTGCCAATGGTGATTAAATCTAATGATCGCTTAGCTCAGATCACGCCAAACCGTGCAAATTATTATTATTGTTATACTTTGTTCTCAAATTGTTAATGATAAACAACATCAGCATTGAGTAACTACATGTATTTAGTGTGTATTAGCGTTACCTGTAGATTTCACTTTCTGTACAGTCTAAAATCTAACATGAATTTGTCATACCATACAATCCACCATCAAAATGATAAGCTTAATTATTGCAGCTGCTGTGAGAAAAGGCTATAAATGATCCGCCTCACATGATAAAGCCTACTAGCTTATGTAAACAGACGTGACGTAATGACGCAAAGAAGAACGGCGGCATGCTCGAATTTCCCGCGAAAACCCACCAGAACCACCCGAATTATAAAACATTATTACAAGCTTACCGTTGTGAATCGGGCTAAGGTAAGGAGATAGTTTTGAACACTGGCTGGTTATGTACTTGCTCAAAAATTGATTTTGGATCATTTTTAACAAAAAATTTACGGACTACAGCTTTAATGTCTTATGATAAATATAAATTATAACCGCATACAATATATAGACACTTCATCACTGTTGTGACAACATCATTTTCACATATAAGGAAAACGTAGAATGAGGTGAGATCTCTTGAGAGGAAGATCTCCACTGATGCTGATAGCAGCGCATGCACACAAACGAATCAGGAAACAGGAAGTGGAACACCACGGAACAGAGCTGGTGCTGAGGAGATCCTGTGTGTGTATATAAAGAAGAGTTTGTGTTTTGGAGAGGCATGCATGTGTGTGTGTGTGTGTGTGTGTGAGAGAGCTGGGTAATCGGAGCATGCTCCTCCAGACTAATTACAGCACGAGAAGCCACATGCCCCAGTCCTCTGATGTGTTTTTCATGTTAACACTTCCCACTGCCTCAGGTACATTCCCCACAACCAAGCCCACAAAGCCCTTCTACCATGTTATACGGGAATGACATCACTTTATTTTTGGATTAAATTTTCATACTTTTGTGTTTTCCCCTTTTGTACATTTGGCTTCCATTTCTTTATTCGCACCATATTTTTTCTGCACAAAATACACAATATGGCCATAAGAGTGGCTTGCCTAAAGTAAAGCTGCATGTATTTTTTTAGGTTAAGATCAGAGTCGGGTAGTAACTGATTATATGTAATCTGGATTATGTAATCAGATTCCAAAAAAATTAAGTACTTGTAATTATCTTATATTCCATTTTAAAAAGCTCATAATTAGATTACAGTTACTTTTTTATTGATTACGTTATTTACACAATGGCAGTAAACTGTTCACAATTTATTGGTTTTTCCGAATTAGTCTTTTCTAAATTTAAATTCTAAAAAAGCCTTTTATACGTTCAGAAAGATATATACGGTCGGCGCCGATAGCCTAGTGGTTAGTGTGCCGACATATGGCGCAAATGCGTCCACAGCGACCCGAGTTCGATTCCCGTCTCAAGGTCCTTTGCCGATCCCGCCCCCCTCTCTCCACCCAATGCTTTCTTGTCTACTCTCTACTGTCCTCTCCGAATAAAGGCACAAAAATATAACTAAAAAAAGAAAAAGAAAGTTATATACATTCAAGGGTTTTTTTTATCATTTTTCTTTCTTTTTTTTTCTTCTTATTGGAATCGCAAACAGACCTGCCACAAGTGAGTTGGCTGTAATTAATACACATGATTTACAGATATCATTTCACTTTAAAAGAATGTTTTCTCAACATTGCATATCTAATCATCTCCTGATAAATACAATTTAATAATTATTTGATTAAGTCTTTTAAACATATGTTACTATAGTTGTGTCCCAAATGATGCACTATAGACTATGCACTATGTACTGTGGGTAATGTATGAATTTTATAAGGTTATTTTGTTATTCATATTTGTAAGTCTGATAGTCTGATATGTAATTAAAGCTGCAATAGTTGAGTGCATGAATTGTCCAACATTCCACACTTTGTTTTTTTGGTTAAAGGGGATGTCTAAAGCTATTTCATGCATTCTGACTTATTTACACTGTTAAAGAGTTGGATTCTCATGCTGAACACGGCCAAAGTTTCAAAAAACGAGTTGGACATATGACAGAATATTTCTGTGCCAAATACACTCCTTCAGGGTTCGTATAAGTTTTGGAAAGCTTCCCAAAGAACCCAGCATTAAGCGAACAGTGGATGCAGTTTGTTTTTGAGTTGTGCAAGTGTTTGTGTTTGTTACCGGCATTTTGGAGATGAATGTTTTATAAACAAGGCCCAGTTCGATGCTGCATTTGTAGATCATTTGAAACTGAAAGATGGAGCGGTCCCAGCGATAAAAGATCCCGGTCATGAGTCAGAACCGCAGGCGGAAAGTAAAACTGCATCAAATGTCTGTGTTTTGTTGGTAATCGGCGCGTAAGTGCATATAATGTAAACAACACAACCGTATAGTGAATCAAAAGTTATCCAAGGATAATGCGATGATGTATTGCGTGCTTGTGACTCTTTAGCTCCGCCCACGGCACGCCTCCAGGAGCTCGACTGTTTTCAGAAAGAAGAGGTACAGCATATCTGTCTTTTATAAATCTGATAAAAAAAATAAAGACTCTTCAGAGATATGAAGGATACAATACTACTCTATAGGTACTCAAGATTAATATGAGATTGGCAGAAACTGTATGTGTAAAGTGCATCATGGTATTTGAAGTACACTTTAAATGCACTACTCGCACTATATATATTCATAGAACGGGGCATAAGTATGCGAATTGGGATGCACCTTCAGTCTTTCGTCATTAAAACACATTAATACACAAATTGTAATTTAGTTTAATATAGAGGTTCATTGATAAAACATGAGACTGGAATTCTGGTCTCATACATCAAGTTTTACATTTATCAGCATTTTACAACAACTTTGAATGTGGTTCATCCAATCAAGAGCTGAATATGTTTTCTAATGCAGCAGTGCAGTGTTGTTGTGGAGGGCTGGTGGGAGTGCTAATGGTGGGTGCAGGGTGGCTGAGCAGCATGACCCTGTTGTCAGTTCGGGTGTAATTAATGCCTCTGTATGCTTCAGGGGAAGTCAGGAGAGAGTGGGCTGCAGAGCGTTCCCTTGGGCCCCAGGCATGCATGGTCTTCACCCCGCCAGAAGCCACACAGCCTCAGGTGCCTATACTACAGCCACACTGACCCAGCGTGCACCTCGCTCCACGTGAACTTCTCTCAGGACTGTAGGATAGACACAGAATCTGCCCATCCCCTTATTATTATCAGTCAGACAAACAGATAACTAGTTTCTATATATAAAACAGTACCCAGGATGCTTTGTAGGACACCTTGTTGCATGTTTTGTGTTGTGTTCTCTTTTAATTTATGCTCCTCTTTGGATGCCTTGGGACGATTGGTGTTATGGGGCAACTAGGTCCAAAACACACTTAGAAACTATTGACCTTTTTTTTCTTTTTTTTTCTTGTGCAGATATGAGTTTGATGTATAAATTAGTTCATGATCTTGCGCCACCACCTCTTAAACAATGTGTGACTTTCTGTAAGGACAATTCTAGAGAAACCAGGGCATCCGTTAGAGATGACTGTTCAGCTAAATTTAAGAAAACTGTCTTTGGACAATCAGCTTTTTCAGTTAGCAGCAGAAAGATGGAATTCAGTGCCTGTTCATATTAGAGAGTGTACATCATTTAGTGTTTTTAAAACTGCACTCAAAATATATTTGAAATCATATTTCTTGATTGTAATGGAGTGCTGTAATTTTATACAACTACATCCTGCCCACGGACTACAGATGTAAATTAGCTATCTAGCTAACTCTGGCACAACGTTTGTGTTGTACATAGTCCCTGTTGAATGAATGAATAAATGAATGAGCAGTGATGGGGATGCTACAGTAACAGTAACATTGTATTTTGTGATGAACATTATTATTATCATTAATTAAAGGGGTGGTTCAGTGGTTTTTTTCTAGGCTTGATTGTGTTTTTGGGGCGCAGTTTAACATGTATTAATGCTTTGTTTTTTTGAAAACGCTGTATTTTTCATATATTTTACCTTTATCCAACACCTCTGTTTCCACTGTCATATGAACGGCTCGTTTGACTTCCTGCTTCTATGAAGCCACTCCCTCCGAAATACGCAATGTGCTCAGATTGGTTAGCAGGTTGGTAGCAGGCCCAGTGTATCATGATTCGCTGAAGCGTCCGGAAACGCCACGCCCCTTACCATTCGTAGTTAGTGCTTCAGAGGAAATGTAAATAATAGCGCCTATATTGCTGTATCAAATTGAGCCAAATCAGACCCAGATGAAGAGGAGAAAGCAGAACCTCTGCAACCGCAGCTTTTAAAGGACGTTTATGAATGGTATTTCATTTTGTATTTGTGTCAAAGTGTTTAGATATGCTGTCACTGCTGTTAGCGTTCGGTGTAAACAACTCTTCCGCTTCCATTATACTGTGCCACATGGCCTCGCCCACTTTGTTGCGTGTTCCCGGGGGCAGTGTTTATGTTAATAGCAAAGGTTTATGATGTCACCAACCCAGGAAGAAGCTTGTTGTAGTCCAAACTGGCCGTTTTTGTAGGCATTAAACTGCCATAACTTTAAAAGACAATATCTCCGTTTGCATTGAACTTTCAGCGCTGTAACTTTGCAGATGTTGTTTATGCTCAAGCAGCAACATTACACACTAATTAAAGTTAAAAAAGTAAAATCGCATGTAACCACCCCATTAAAACTCAAATTTAAAATATAAATAAAATATAAAAACATATGAACTGAAATTAGACAGCTTCTGAAGTGAAGCGATGCATTTGTGTAAGAAAAATATCCATATTTAAAGGTGCAATATGTAAGACTTTAGCAGTAAAATATCCAAAAACCACTAGGCCAGTGTTATATATTTTGTTCACCTGAGTACTTACAATATCCTAAATGTTTGCAACTATTTGTAAATCATGAGAAAATTGCAATTGTCCGGTTTTATTTTGTAGAAACCATGGAAACACCAAAGACGCTTTAATATTTACGTTTTAATAGGCAAGGGAACAACTGTTTGGTTACGTTTATAGACAGAAAACTAATTGTTTTTATTTAGCTCAACACGTTTAGTCTTATTATTTAAATCAATTTTCTTGATTTTTTGCGAGTGCCATGCTTTACCATGCCTCAGAGAAAAACACTATTTTGTCAAGTAGCTAACATAGCATAATCAGATGCAGCTTTATTTTTATTAACAGTAATACAGCATTTTCTCCATCATACAATACGTTTTAAAATTAATTGCATGCCATTTATCAACACAAGACATCCAGCATTTAATATGATATTCTAAAATCGATCTATCTTACTGCAGTGTGTAACAGTGTCTCACAGCAGCCGCCGAGTGAACGCACAGAGTAACGTTATAACATTTTCAACACACTCAAATGTATCCAATATGATAAACAGAGCTGCGTTACCTTATAAGCTTGCCTGGAAAAGCAGAAGCGGCGCCGACGACTGTGGCATAATAAAAGTTTACGCTGCTTGTGAGGCGTGTGTTGCGCAATCGCTCCAGCGACCTCGTTCAGCTCCCACAACACTCGGTCCTGCTCTGCTTCATACTACAGTAACGTTAATAATCGCATCCACGAACATGATTTCTTCCCGAGTCCTATCCCAATTATTTTCCACTGGCCGTTGAGGTGGAGACCACATGTCCCAAGATTCCGCGCTCAAATTTGGCGTCATCAAGCTACGCCTTTGTTTTGAATAGGCCTCTAGCGACCTCTAGCGGACGAAAAATATTATATAGTGCACCTTTAACAAGTTATGAAGTAAAATATCTAGCTTCTGCCAGACCGCCTTCCGTATTCAACTTACAAAAAGCGTGACGCCTCTCACAGTACAAAACGCTTACGCTACGTCCTACACCTTCCGTATTCAACATTTCTTCGTAAGGTTCTATTTTTAGAAAACATGGGCTGTCATTCCATTGTTACGCTGACGACACAAATTTATCTGCCCTTAAAACGTAATTCTTATTGTTTGAATGACCTGTTTGACTGATGTTAAAGCCTGGCTGTCTTTAAACTTTCTGAATTTCAATGAGAGTAAAACCCTCTGATTCCTCTATTACTCCTAAATTTAATTTTGGTGGTTTTGTGTGAAGCCCTTGGTAAGAAATTTGGGCGTTATGTTTGATAAATCTCTTAAATTCGATAGGCAGATAAATTCAGTTTTGAAATCCTGCTTTTTCCAGCTCTGACTTTTATCAAAAGTAAAGTCATTTCTTTCTTAATCCATGCTTTTATTTCTTCAAGGCTGGATTACTGCAACTCTCTTTACATTGGAATTAGTCATTCGGCTATGTCCTGATTACAAGTAGTCCAAAATACAATTTAATGGCTTCATCTTTATCTGTTTTTAAATCTAAGTTAAAATCATATTTGTTTGACAAAGCATATAATACACGTTGATTATATTGTTATATTATAACGATGAAGCACTAATTTTTGTCTATTTTAGGGTATTTGTCTACAATTCTTTGTGTTTTATTGCTTTTCTTTTTTGTTTGTTTGTTTTTTGCTTTTTAACTTTTTGTGTTTTCTGCATTTTTAGCTATTGTAAAGCACATTGGACAATGTAGGTTGTATGTAATTGTGCTATATAAATAAATTGCCATTGCCACTGGTTGAATGTTGTAGATTGAAGTGTGTTTAAAACCGTTAGTCTTAAGAAATTGTAAGTACAATGTTTGCCAATGCGCAGATCTATCTTACATTGTCCCTTCAAAGGGATTTTTGTTGCAGCGTCTGATAAAACAAAACAAAAAAACTCATAACTTTATCACTGCTGCCTTTTGCACTCTTTGTTGAGGATTCTCACCCTGACATTTATCATTTGAAGTAAACTGTGATGGTAGAGCCAACATGTCAATGATGTAATGGATTTCAGGTACAGACATGAACAAAGAATTAAGATGAAAGTAAGTAAGTAAAGTTTATTTATATAGCACATTTATCACAGCAGAGCTGACCAAAGTGCTGAACAGAGTCAAAGATAAACATAAACAAACATAAAATAAACAAAAGCAGATAATACCATAAAACAATGAAACAGACAAAATCCAATTAAAATGCCTGGGAATAAAGATATGTTTTCAACTTCATTTTAAAAGTTGTAATGGAAGGTGCAAGGCGAATGTCCAGTGGAAGTTGGTTCCAGAGACGGGGGGCCGCAATAGAAAAAGCCCTATCACCCTTCGTTTTTAAACGTGAACGAGGGACAACCAAGAGAGCTCTATCAGAAGATCTTAAAGATCTGGAGGATGAAGAAGGAATAAGATGAGCTGAGAGATAAGATGGGGCTTGACCATTAAGAGCTTTAAAAACAAACAACAAAATTTTAAATTGAATTCTAAAATAGACAGGAAGCCAATGAAGAGAGGCTAAAATTGGTGTAATGTGCTCTGTTTTCTTTGCCCCGGTCAACAGTCTCGCAGCTGCATTGTGTACCATCTGTAAGCGTGCAATGGATGACTGAGGAAGACCCAGATATAATGAATTACAGTAGTCAAGGCGAGAGGTAATAAAAGCATGTATGACTTTTTCCAGGTCATTAAAAGTTAAAAATGATTTCAGTCTCGAAATGATCCGTAACTGATAAAAACTGTTCTTGACAACTGTATTAATTTGCTTAGTTAAGCAAAGTTCAGAGTCCAGAATGACACCAAGATTCCTAACCTGGGAGGAGACTGAGGGAAAATGCTTGCCAAGCTCATTTATAAGACCACTTCTCAACTTAGGGGGACCAAAGACGATTACTTGAGTTTTATTTTCATTTAGTCGAAGAAAGCTATTGGACAGCCATTTCTTGATGTCCTCAAGGCAGGCCAATAAGGGTTGAATGGTATCACCAGCTTTCAATGGTATGTACAACTGGGTATCATCAGCATATAAATGAAATGAAACATTGTGTCTCCTAATAATGTCTCCCAAAGGTCGCATATATAAATTAAAAAGAAGTGGCCCTAAAATGGATCCTTGGGGCACTCCACAGGTAATAGGAGCAACAGATGAAGAAAACTTACCTAACTCAACAGAAAAAGACCTGTCTCTAAGATATGAGTTGAACCACTGCAAAGCAATACCTCCAATACCAAAGAGATTTTCTAATCGGCAGAGAAGAATTTCATGATCAACTGTATCAAAAGCAGCTGTAAGATCAAGAAGCAACAGAACCGAATTTTTACCACTATCCACTGCAAGCAAAATGTCATTGAATACTTTAAGCAAAGCAGACTCAGTGCTATGATGAGCAGAGAAACCAGATTGGAGAGGTTCTGTTAATTTAGCTGTATTCAAAAAGGAAATCAATTGTGAATATACAACTTTTTCTAAAAGTTTTGATAAAAATGAAAGCTTAGAGACAGGCCGATAATTATCAAGGCAATTTTCGTCCAAACCCTGTTTCTTAAGCAAAGTGTCATCCTATGTAAACGACCCTGCCATAAGAGGTCTGTTGGACTCGGGTTTGGATGAGTTTATTGATATTAGACCCTCAAGCTTTGATGAATCAGCTATCTGACCCCAAACAAGACATGCAACTGATGCCACACTGCATCTGACTTAAAGTGCTTGAGGAATAGATCCTCCTACCATTGATCTCCAGCAGATTTGAACACTGACATTGAGTAAAGAATACAAAGGTTTTTATGTCTTCTTCTGTCCATCCTTCAGAAATCAATACTCTCACACCAGGGGCTGATTATCAGAAGGAGGTCATGTGTGATGTGGGAATTCAAAGGAAGCATGTGTGCGATCAAGTGTGCACTTGCTTGATAGTATGCTTGACAGTATAGTATGAGTGATAAGAATTACTACAGTACGTCCCAAATCACAGTATCCTAAAAACAAGTATATGCCAAACTCCAACAAAGTACATATTTTTAGTGTGCAGAGATGTATGTAATTTGGGCTGTGGCTTATGATTGTGTATTTCAGGATTTAAAAAATGACTTTACAAGACTGTTTCTGATTCGAGAAGTGCTTTGGCTATTAACAGACAAACAATCACAATCTCACAGCCAAAGAAAGCAGCTGCTTTGAACAGCTATGAGACAAAAGAATTACAAGCTGACCGCTGGGAGTGAAAGCAAAAAACAGCACACTTTCTGACACACGAACACCAACACTAACTTCTCAGTGAGGTCTTTAAAATATACATCATAAAAGGGGAGGTAAAAAACTGGGATATTTCTGCATGGCTCTTGAACAGAAAGAGCCCTACAGGTAAGTGGGTGAGAGTCTGTGGCGATTAAATATTGATTTGGTCTGATGATACATCTGAGAACACTACTGATTCAAGCTTTTTTAAATATATTTTCCCACCTATAAGCATATAAGCATGAAAATAACATTGACTGAGTATATACCATATTTGCATACATTTAAATGAACACATTGCTATCCAAGGCACTGGAATGACAGAGTTGAGTTTCTAGATGAAGGTTCTGGATTCAAGATCAAGAGCAATGCATTTTTAGTAAGTCTAAGGGGGCGTTTACATGACACAATTTCTGATGGAAATCTTTTTACGCATGGTCATTCATTAACACAACAACAGTGTTTTGGGGGCCTGAAAACACAAATTGTCTCTGTGTAACCTACAAAAACGTGAATTTGTGAAAACGGCGATATCATGTGCATACATGTTATGTGTTAAGTGTACAGGCGCTTAGTGTTTCTTTACAAAGTGACATCGCCAACTACTGGCCTGGCATGAATACAGTGTTTTTAAAACACTTTCACTAGCACACTTAATGTTTACAGGTGCTAGTCATATAATTAGAATATCATCAAAAAGTTTATTTATTTCACTAATTCCATTCAAAAAGTGAAACTTGTATATTATATTCATTCATTACATACAGACTGATATATTTCAAATGTTTATTTCTTTTAATTTTGATGATTATAACTGACAACTAAGGAAAATCACAAATTCAGTATCTCAGAAAATTAGAATATTGTGAAAAGGTTCAATATTGAAGACACCTGGTGCCACACTCTAATCAGCTAATTAACTCAAAACACCTGCAAAGGCCTTTAAATGGTCTCTCAGTCTAGTTCTGTAGGCTACACAATCAGACTGCTGACTTGACAGTTGTCCAAAAGACGACCATTGACACCTTGCACAAGGAGGGCAAGACACAAAAGGTCATTGCAAAAGAGGCTGGCTGTTCACAGAGTTCTGTGTCCAAGCACATTAATAGAGAGGTGAAGGGAAGGAAAAGATGTGATAGAAAAAAAGTGTACAAGCAATAGGGATAACCGCACCCTGGAGAGGATTGTGAAACAAAACCCATTCAAAAACGTGGGGGAGATTCACAAAGAGTGGACTGCAGCTGGAGTCAGTGCTTCAAGAACCACTACGCACAGACGTATGCAAGACATGGGTTTCAGCTGTCGCATTCCTTGTGTCAAGCCACTCTTGAACAACAGACAGCGTCAGAAGCGTCTCGCCTGGGCTAAAGACAAAAAGGACTGGACTGCTGCTGAGTGGTTATGTTATGTTCTCTGATGAAAGTAAATTTTGAATTTCCTTTGGAAATCAGGGTCCCAGAGTCAGGAGGAAGAGAGGAGAAGCACACAATCCACGTTGCTTGAGGTCCAGTGTAAAGTTTCCACAGTCAGTGATGGTTTGGGGTGCCATGTCATCTGCTGGTGTTGGTTCACTGTGTTTTCTGAGGTCCAAGGTCAACGCAGCCGTATACCAGGAAGTTTTAGAGCACTTCATGTTTCCTGCTGCTGACCAACTTTATGGAGATGCAGATTTCATTTTCCAACAGGACTTGGCACCTGCACACAGTGCCAAAGCTACCAGTACCTGGTTTAAGGACCATGGTATCCCTGTTCTTAATTGGCCAGCAAACTCGCCTGACCTTAACCCCATAGAAAATCTATGGGGTATTGTGAAGAGGAAGATGCGATATGCCAGATCCAACAATGCAGAAGAGCTGAAAGCCACTATCAGAGCAACCTGGGCTCTCATAACACCTGAGCAGTGCCACAGACTGATCGACTCTATGCCACGCTGCATTGCTGCAGTAATTCAGGCAAAAGGAGCCCCAACTAAGTATTGAGTGCTGTACATGCTCATACTTTTCATGTTCATACTTTTCAGTTGGCCAAGATTTCAAAAAATCCTTTCTTTGTATTGGTCTTAAGTAATATTCTAATTTTCTGAGATACTGAATTTGGGATTTTCCTTAGTTGTCAGTTATAATCATCAAAATTAAAAGAAATAAACATTTGAAATATATCAGTCTGTGAGTAATGAATGAATATAATATACAAGTTTCACTTTTTGAATGGAATTAGTGAAATGAATAAACTTTTTGATGATATTCTAATTATATGACCAGCACCTGTATAATTTTCAGAAAAATATTAAATTTTTTCATGAAACATTTTTTAAACTTCTCTCACAATACTAAACTTGACTATTAGAAAGTAGCCTCACCATGAAGAAAAATACTTCGACAACCCAAATAACACACATTTTGTGTAAGTTGCTTTGGATGAAATCATCAGCCAAATGCATAAATGTAATTTTTTGCATAAAAAGTATTTTTAAATCTAATGGGATGTCTTGCCCTATAGACTTCCATTGTAAGTGTATTACTTTAAACACGATTTACAATTGTTTTTACAAACTGAGGGATGAATCAAAATTATTTTAAGTGTAGATAGACTATATTCCACAAATGCTGTATGTTCTGTTTTAGGTTTGTTTTCACTCTGTGAAAACCTGCTTACCTGAGTTTCTAATAGGGGATGTCCTCGACTAAAGATTTTTCTGGTCGACTAGTATTCATTCATTTTAGTCGACTAATCGCACATTCATTAATAAACCAAATAAATCATAACAAAAAGCCTTTGATGCCTACATAGCCTAATCAGCGTTTAAGGCAGAAGTAATGATGATGAATGCATCAGGGAAAAACAGCAAGGAGATTGTTTTAACATTTTATTAATTCATTGATAAACTAGTGTTTTCTCTATTTTTGGCTGCATTTATGAAGCACACTCTGTTTGCTTTCATTATTTTACAAAAGCACAATGTTTTTTTATTGTTGAGTGCACACAAATAAAAAAAGACTCTTCATAGATTCAAAAGATGAATTACTCTTGTCTATATGACCAAAAATGACAATGTATCTTAAGCGATCGCACCGGCACCTCCACGTTAAAATTTTTCTAGGTTAAGTTTAGAGCGAGCGGCCATGTAAAGTTGCTACTATTACTAAGCCTACATGTTTCAGGAGTTTCAATGCCCTGCCCGATGTTCTCTAATTACCACATATACCAGCTGCTAATGATCTGTCCCTCACAGACTGCGTGACTTCACCACTTCCTGTGGAGTTTTTTTTTCTTTTTTCCTGCAACTAAGACTCTTCTCGTCGACTAATGGTTAGTTGACTATTAGGGGGCAGCCCTAGTTTCTAATTAGTTTCCATAGTCCCTAATTCTACGAACCTGTTCTGATTTCTTTTAATTACATGCTCTGAGTTTCCTTAGTTCTTTGTTCTGTATCATCATTGTTAAAGTGGTTGTTTTCAAGTATGTCTCCTGATATTTGAGTTTCTGTTTCTGTAGGATTAAATAAAGAGTTTTGTTTTCTATCTCCGTCATGCACTTTCATTCAGCTACCTAGATGAAACGGAAGTTGCAATACTATTTTCTTCCCTATTGTTCCATATATTCTAGTGAAATAATTTCTGGAATGAGAATAAAAATTTAGTGCGGGACTTGATTTTTTCCTTCCGGAATTGGGTGGATCGTAGGAAGTTAAGCGTTGCTAAATAAATGGAGGCAGATCTGAATGCCAGTTTGCCAGTCAGTTGTAGAGGATATTAATACTGCCTTCGCATGCTATTGGATTTATCGTAAATATGAGTTTCTTAGCTAAAAATTGGATATGAATGCCCCCTCAAGTCATATTTACCACTGGGAAGCTTGGGAATAATTTTGATACTCAGGTTGCCGAGTTGGGCGTGCCATAAACTTTAAACATGGCAGAGGGGAGAACATTGCTGCTGTGACTGCTATTCTTTATTAGTTTTTTAGCTACAACGCCTTGTCTTGTCGTTAAAGTAGTGCATATTTACATATATGAATAATAATTTGAAGCGTATTGTATGTTTTATGCACAGCCAAAAAAAGCCTGCATTTGACCAAAATTGCAGAATCCTCAGCAATCTATCTGTCTATCTAGATAGCACGGTGAAAATTTAAATCGTTGTCACTGAATGGGACGCTAAATATCATTTTGGCTTTAATAAGATTTTCCCAATAAACAGGCAAGAATAAACATGATGTCCTCCATAATTCCTGTTCTTTCTTTCTAACAACAAAGCACTAGAATTTGATGGGCTCGTAATCACGACTTCAAAAGTGGGAAGTAGGAAATTTGTGACTAACACAAAATCGTATTGACTAACTCATTTTGAACTCAGAGCACTGCTTCAACAGAACTTTAAATTTGATAAAGTCTGGCAGATACAGAACAGAGCTTGCAAGCTATATGTAGGCTCTTTTGAGATTAAGTATGACGGAGGGCTAAATATAGGTCTAAATAAAGCATCTTCGTGGCATGTGCAGTTTTGTAAATGGTGTCTGTGTGCTCCACTGATGGCGCGTCCTGTGAGGATGACCTTGCAAGGAGAACACGGGTACGGCTCGTGAATGGAGACGGAGGTGTGAATAGGATCGCATCACAGAGACCCGATCTGCTTTACCGATGCAGAGCTCTCTCAGGTGACCCCAGAAACTGTTGGAGAAGACCAGCTGAGAACATCTCC
>RJVU01080244.1:90195-105565 GCA_003731715.1 Anabarilius grahami | reverse complement strand
CAATCTAGGATGATGCTGAACATGAATACGAGTTTGCTGTTGATTGTGGAGAGGTTTGGGTCTCTCTTCTTGAGATGGTCACCAATTATTCCCAGGTGTGCTTCATCTATTACTGCCTGAGGCCTACAAACCAGCAGAGAGTGTAACATCTTGCTGACACCTGGGTAATGTGTTTGTGCTCTGTGTAATTCCAGTGACCTTGTGACATTTTGCTTTAACTATCTGTACTATTACCATTTATTTTTGGTTATGGATTGCAACTTCCATACCCCTGGTGAAAGAGAAAAGGTAATTTTTTTGACACTGGGAGAGGCATGACATACAACCCCTTTTTTGCAAACACAGAAAGACATCCTAAAAAAAATAAAAGAACAGCAATAGTTCGATAAATCAAACTAGTTGATGTTTGTTATGTACAACCATATGGACCAAAATGAAGTTGTTGTTTTTTTACACACCTGCTAATGGCAGGAAATGTTTCTCACCGACCAAGAAACTGTATTTTGTCTGATTTTTCTTTAGCCTAAAAATTTTATTTCTGCCTATAAAAATGTAATTAAGTTATTTTCATTGCATATTTGTGAAAAAAACATGAAGACACTGAGATTATAAGGCTGCACGATATATCAAAATAAAAACTATATTGTGATCTGGCTTAGCTGCAATTTAATTAAGCAAATATATGTGTTTCAGAGTGAAGCATGTCACAGGTAGTTCATGATACACGGTTTCAAATGCTGCGTCCCAATTCACATACCTGTCCTAAATAGCATTTGAAATTATAGAATAATTGTGTCCCAAATCATTAAGTCAATCTCAAAAGGTAACCAGATGTTTTACTATTTCCGGTGGAAATTTGAAGGGCTAGTATTGCCCTCAACTAGGGGTGTGCGATATATATCGTCAACGATAATATCGTGATTGTTGTTTTAATGATGTGCGATCTGATATTATTGAGTATGTCCTTCACTTAACAAAAACACACCTAGAGAGTGCACGCATACACTACGTGATGTAGTCTAGTAGGTTAGACCAGTACACTTGCGCAACGAGAGTGCATGCTTTCACTGCAGGATTTAGTCTATTAAAATGCATTTAGAATGCCCACAATATTAAGATAAGGGGCAAAAATGCCTCTGTCTTGTATATTTATTTCAAATAATATAGTTGATCAATATCAGACAAAGAGTGCCACTTTTTCCCCAAATACTGCATGATTACAAATGTGGTTATTGATTACACAACAGTTCAATAAACAAGAAGTTAATATTAAGTGACTTGCATTTTAGACACAATATTGCCTGCTTTTGCTCTATTTCGCCAACGAAAATAGTTACAAACAAAGCCACAGGTCTATTTTGCGTCTCTGAGCAACACACGGCAATGTTTTGTTACTGAATGAACAAATCGTTTAAATGAATGATTCAATGACTCACTCATTAAAGCCGGCCGCACACAGTGTGATTTTTGCTGTCATACAACCTCGCAGGCTATTTTTTTTTTCGTGTGGAAATCATTGATGCTCATGTGGTCGAGGTTCGCTTTGTGTGAGAGGAATCATGGGCCGAGCATGTTACGAACACCTCCCGACATCCCGATAATTTTCAACCATGTTTAAAAAATTCGGGGATTCAGCCCAATTCTGACCAGTGTATAGGCTGACCCCTATTGCCAAATCATACACAACCACGTCAAATAGGCTAGATCTAGGAATATTATTTTGGTTTAAGGGAATGGCTGTGGTGTTCTCTGCTTTTCACCAAATCATTTGCACACTTGTCTTTTTATTTTCTTTCTTTCTTCTATCTGAAGCTATAACAGCAACATTGAAAGATCCAGTCTCTGTGTTTAGCACGAAAGCTCATGTGATTGCCACCGGCGCGCCATGCACAGTCGTGCCGTATTCCAGCTGCTTTTAAGTGATTATCGGGTTAACTGACTTGTAATGCATACAATGGCTCACAACCTCCTGAATGTCCGAACTTGCACAGTGTACAGCCGCCTTAACACTTAAACAGGCAAGACTGGAAAATGATCAGCAAAAAATCATTTCATGTCACTTTTTATATCAAGTAAAACATATCCAAAGGAATTTTTGAAATATTTGATGTAGTTTGGATTTTATGAGTTCTCCGAGTTCACGTTGCCTGTTTAGGGTATAAAAAAAAAAAAGATTTTTCCACAGTACTGACAATAAATTGTGTTTCAAGGTAAACTGGGCTCCCTGTACTGGTCATTGCATTATTGTGAATTTTTTTTAACTCAAAATATATAGATTGAGAAGGGGGACTGTGTAGAGGGGGCCCAGAGGCCTGAAGGGCCTATACGGGTCTTCCCTAGGGGGCCCGTTCCTGGAATGAGATTTCTACTGGCCCTCCCACCACCCACAACCCACTTCTCACTCATCACCCCGGAATTCGCAATAATGCAATGACCATTACAGGAAGCCCAGTTTACCTTGAAACACCATTCATTGTCAATACTGTGGGTAATCCTTTTTTTATACCCTAAACGGGCAACATGAACTGGGAGTTTTCAAAATGCGGTAAATAACACGAGCAACATATAACTTAATTTTCTTTTTTAACATCTTAAGACAATGCTCACAATTAATATTAGCAGTTGTTTTGCATTTTTTTTCTGAAAAAAGTAAGATTAATATATATTTACTTTTCACAAAATCTGAATGTCCTGCACCAATGGCGCCCATGTTGGATTTAGGTCAGGCTGACTAATTGATTACAGAAAACTTGAAACAAATCATGTGACCAGCATACTCAAGACAGACCAGACTATGACAAATGATAAAAGGATTTGATGAAAAAATCTTCCTTATGCCCCAAACAAGACAATAAAAATGATGTAACTCATGGTTCACGTTTCCTGTTTTAGGGTTAAGACAGTCAAATGCTTTGTTCCTGAATGAATCAGCCATTTGAATGAAATCGGATGTATCTCAATGACTCACTCATTAACAGTGATTTGCTGCCACCTACTGGTGGTTTTAATTTAAAGTATCTTTTCATTTCTTAAATCATTTCAAACATTAATATTCAACATTTTGTGTTTAAAACATCAAAACATGATTTATGCATTTGTAACTGTAGGTTAAATGCATTCATGTCCCCTCTGAGCTGCATTAAACAGTAGGGCTGGGACAATCAATGCATCATGATTCGTGGATCGATTCAGATATTTTCCAAATGCATCGCTAATCAATTCTGAGCTTAGTTTTTAACAGCAGATGTCGTTCTAGGCTATTTTTTAACTGCACATTCAAATGCTTACGAAGACAACCGCTTCAACCTTTTCGAACTTTATGAATGATTATTTTATAGAAGGTTCAAGTGGTGTGTGTAAGGAATTGGAAGGAAGCAGAAGACGGCTGTTTCTAAAGCACGCAGTGCCATCTGCTGTTGAAAACTAAGTTCAGAATCGATTTGAGAGAGAATCGTGATACATACGGAAAATATCAGAATCGATCCAGAATCATTTCTCGATTTGCGATGCATTGATGTATTTTCCCAGCCCTATTAAACAGTCAGTGTAAATGCATTCAGATGCAGCTTCTGTTTCCTCTGCATTGCAAAGATTAATTTTGTTGATACCGATTTCATTTGATTGATAACAGCCCTATTGTGTCTTATTATTTTAACTGAATTTATTGATTAAATGTAAGAATTTGACACAAAAGATGATGCATACATTTAATTAGGTTTTTAAAAAAATGGCTTTATTGTATGATTTAACGACTACACTTATAGTGTTATTGTTACTTGCTCTGGTTTTTGTTGTATGGTTGGGATATTAGAGGTGGAGGAACAGGGGGATTGTAATGGGGGGGGAAGCAGAATAGTGGTTTATTTCACTTTTGTAAATGTAAGTTGTATCTGCACAAAATGTTAATAAATATATTTTTTGGGGAAAAAAAAGACTTTATAATGGTAAAAATGCCATAAAAGTTACAAATCCATTTAAACTTAGTGGAAAAGATCATTTCTGTCACTGCTGCGAACTAACCACTACACAGAATATGAAGAATATCAAAAACTTTGTGTCAGCTGTTGATGGCAGCTCTAAACCTGCCAAAGGTAACAACACAATAAACACACTCAGCAAAATATAGTCTAATTATCATTATTGATAAAATCCCAGAAAATATCAAAATAAAGTTTTTTGGTTTTTTTGTCAATATCTTACCCTCAACCCATTGCATGTTGGACAAGGATTCGATTAAAACTACAAGCACGAATAAAAAGTGTTGAAAAACAAACATATGCGAGACCAACAGGTGCATTCACCAGGGCTGTGTATTGCCAAGAATCTGGCGATACAATACGTATCACGATACAGGGGTTACGATACAATATATTGTGATATATTGCGATACTGTAAGAAAGGCAATATATTGCGATATTTCTTGTTTTTTTAGAAAGAGGATCTAATTTTAGAAAAAATGGTCATGAACACACCACCTTGCATTAAACCTGACAAACGACTTTATTTCATTTAATCAGTAGAGTATCAATTATATTTATATAACTAATCACTATTTTGTGCAATCTAAGGGAAAATAGTGAAGTGACTGCAGGATTCTTTAGGTGTATATGTTTTAAAGGTTTACAGTATAGCAGTTTTTAATTCCTAAACTATTTAACAACTCGTGCATAGTCCATTTCATGACTGAATGTCTGTTTCATATTTAATACTGTAAAGCTGCTTGCTTTAAAGCAGTGTATTGTATAAAGTTTTATTTAAATAAACATGCCCTCACTGAAGTCCTGAACAGAGCAAGTGCAAACATATCCACGTCGCTATAATCAGATGCTTTCTTTATGCTGTCACCGCTGTCATTTTTGTTGTTTATTTTGTTACTGAGAGGAAAACGTGCAGTGCATAATATATATTCTATCGAACGCCTCTCTCAGCAGCGTGGATGGCATCGGGATATTAAGTGAGCTCTTAGATTCAGTGAGTCTGAGGCTGATTTGGGCCCTGGAGAAGTTTTGACATGCCCTGACATTTCTGCTTTTTTCAGTTGTTCATAAACATATTAATGGAAAAAGTGTCATTACACTGTATTCAGCACAAACTAGGCTACAATAATATGTGAGAAACATGTATGTACATGTTTGTATTTTTGAAGGAATAACGTTTATGCGTGGTTATTGAAAAAAAAAAAACTTAAGTCACTGAAATAAGGACAAAAAAATAATATTACATATGTGTTCACAAGACTTCTGGGTATTGGAGATTGTAGACTAGAGTTTTTGCTTAAAAATTATGTAAAAATTATCATGCCTTCTCATTCATATAAAACAATAGAGAGATTTAAATTTTCTAAAACATCTTTGGTCAAGAAACACAGTATGCGTGGAGGCGTGAATCATCATGAATAATGGGTCATTTACACCTGAGAAGACAAAAGAATCGCATAATGAGTTGTAATGACCTGCATAAATAATGAGCTCTTTCAGACAGGTAGGCTGTGAAATAACCCTCTGTGATCATGTCTCAAGCTCATCATGGTGTATATCAAACATACAGAAAAAACAGCAATACTGTGAAATATTATTACAATTTAAAATAATGGTATTCTATTATATACTTTAAAATATAATGTATTTCTGTGATGCAAAGTGTCTGAACAATTAAAGACACTTTTGTCCCCTGTTGATTAGCCGTTTCAGGGCACTAAGAATATTACTCAGCCTACACTAGAGGAAAGTCTTTGTTGAGGAAACCAAGGATAGTTTCCCTCCAAAAGGAAACTATATGCCTTGAAGTGGACTCTTCACTTCATGGTGCAGGAATTGACAGTTGGACCCAGGTAACTGCCCTGTTGGTTCAATGCTGGAGTTCCTTCAGGATAATTTTTCTGCTGGGCTATCCCCCTCTATGCTAAGGTTTATGTGGTGGCCATTAGGGTTGCACGGTATACTGGTACTACGGTAGTACAGCAATCATAAAGCTTCAAAATACTGGAAATTCCATTGTATTTTTAAACGGTAGTCTCGTCAATATGGTTGTACCATAAGGAATGTTGTATGTGCGGCAGGTACTCTATTTAAAATGTTAATTTGAACATGCATGCCTGCAAAAACATTACAAGAGAGTTTTTTTTATTGAGTGCTGTTGCCTCTCTGCTGTGCCCTGTATTAAGCGCCGTATTAAGTGTGTTTCCCGATGCTTCAGTTAATTTTGCAATAAGATAAAAGTTGCACTTGCACGTCATTGTTCGCGCTGCAGTTGCAGGAGAAAGGGTCTGAAATTATTTTTTTTTTAAACAGCTCAAGCAACACTAAACATCATAATATCTTTATATAAATCACAGTTTTACCGTTGCTCATTTGACCATTTCTGGAATTGGTATAATAATTAGTTTCTAGAAACATCTTTGTGAGGACGATTCAGATAAATGCAATTCCATTCGTCAACATAGCTTTGCACTCGGTTCTTATCAATCATTATAATGTGATTTTAACATTGTAAATTAATTATATGTTTACATACATACTGCTCTCCAGTCGGGGTGGGAAATTCGACAGTGTGACACAAGAGTGCTGTTTTTGTTTTGTTTCTGAATGAATCTGTGTTTTTGAACAAATCGGGTGAATCATTGATTCACTAAGCCATTCAACAGTCATCTGCTTCATTCCTGAATGCATCAGCCATTTTGAATTAATTGGTTGAAGGATTCAGTGACTCTAGTCAAGTCAAGTTATTTCATTTGATTGGTAACAATAGCTAGTTATTCATTCTCAATGAAGTATTCAGAGGAAAATCATGGTTCCAGGACATGGTTCCAGATGGGTTGTTCCTGGCACTTTCTGACCATTGAAACTGTTTCAGAGAAGTTACCTTACTCTCAATATGGCTTTTGAGCTCAGTAGTCTTGCAGGCCTTTTATCCTCCATTCGTGTCGGTGGACCAAGGGAAGCTTATTTGCTTTGCCCAGTCAAGGCTTTTGAAGAATAAGCAAATAGTTAGTTGAGGCTATCTCTGCAGCTTGTAAGGCGTGTGAGCTTCCTTCGCCTCTAGTTGTGAGGGCCCATTGGGAGTAAGGCGGCATCTAAGATTTTACTGTCTGGAGATTCTACAGCTGGATCTGGACCCTACACCAGGTTCCCAGGTGCTTATGTCCTAAGCTGTGCTCGACATGACTCACACTGGGACAGGCACTTGTCAGTATGGCGTAGTGGGTATTATCCTTCCCATAGCGTCTCTACTTCTGACGCAGTGCGAGTTCCCTTGAAAGAGAATGTCTCGGTTTATGTAATCACTGTTCCCTGAGAAGAGAACGAGACGCTGCATCGCCCTGCCATATTTCTTGCATGCCTGTGAGCGACTAACTTTAGCCAATAAGAACCTATGTTTGGGTAGGGTATCCTTTATAGCTCCCGCGGTACGCCGTCACACATCACAGGACGACGTTCCACCAATGAGTGATTACACAGGTACTTCAGATGCAATCACGCAAAGGCTACATCGCTACTTCTAACGCAGCATCTCATTCTCTTCTCAGGGAACAATGGTTACAGTCGTAATCTGAGCCCTAAAAGGATTGTGCACTTTAAAAAAGACCAAAACAGAACAAGACTGTAACAGAAAATCCCCCTACCTGGAAGGCGCAACATTTTATTTCTTTAGAGTGAAAACTAATTTTTTGGCTCTTTTTCTTTTTTAATTCTATGCAGCAAAATCCCCCCAATCATTCTAGAATGATACATTCTTTCCAAATAGAGCTATTCAAGACATCTGGTGAAACTTCCTGTATTTTTTCATATCGCAATATATTGCAGAACACCGCAATGAAATCACGACGTCAACTTTTTCCAATATCGTGCAGCCCTAATAGAGATTTTTCAATTGTATTTTTGTTTTGGTGTCACTACATTTGGTGTCAAATTTCTGGTTTATCATTTAATTATAGTATCATACAGTATATTCCTTCTGGACCTGACAGTCAGCCACCTTTCTTTGCATTGTATAAGCTATTTATAAACCGATACTGGTTGACATATCATCTGTTCAGTAGGTCTATGTGAGTCAAAAAAAAAAATGTCTAACACCCTTTCATATATCACCTCCATTTTATTTACTGGACTGAAAGGGATTCATTTGAACTGAGAAACACAAAGCAAACAGGATGTGACTTCATGTTAAGTATCCCACTATAACATGTTTGAAAAATGTCTATCATCAGATATTACATTAAACAAGCATTAGAATGTGAAGTTTTTGTTTTGTTTTGAAACACAAGCCTCATTTTCCCTTTATGGTCCAGCTGGAGTTTTGCTTGAAAAGGGCCAAAAAGTCTAAAAATGTAGAGACTGAACCAGTGATTGATTCCTTCTGGCCCTTAAAAATAACAACATCTAATCATGTTACCAAATTAAAGCTGCATGGAAGAATTACCCAGACAACTATGAAATTCAAGATTACAACTCCAGATAATTGACATCATTCTGAACAATCCCTGTTATCTCAAAGATGATTGTTTTCCTAGTAAGTCAAGCATCACTATCAAGATCAATGCATGAGTGCTTGATTGCCCTCTTTGATTTCTGCGAGCTGATTAGACTCGGATATATAGGCTATATATCTCATATTAACGATCAAATAATCGTATTGTGATGCATTGTTAAATCTGACTGTATATTGAAGCTTGTAGCTGACTGATAAGGGTGATTTAGGAAATTACTTTTTCTGCAGTTTTTCTGCAACTCTCTCACAGTTCACCAAAAACACTCAAATATTGAATAAAGTAACATTAAATTTTACATTTTGTCTGTATTGAAATAGAACACCCCAATACTAAGATGTTCTGGTTGGTTATTAGGTTCTGTCAATGCAATTACTAAGGTTTGGGGCAGTTTTTAGCAGACTAAAATGGTTGCTAGGGTGCTCTAGGTGGTTCTTACATGGTTGTTTATCAGGCCAAGACCCCCAAGTGTCTACAGCCCTTTATACACCTAGTATTTAAAAAAAACATTTTGTCTGATCTGGGCTGCGTTTCCCATACAGTAAAGCAACTCACTGCTTAAAGCCACACTATGTAGTTTTTCAACCTTAAAATAATGTCTCTAAAATTATTTCAGTGATAGAACAACTCTTAACCGGACGAATTCTAATGCTGCTGCTACCTGAGCAGGCTCCTAGCGGCTACAACCACACTCTGCAAGTTTCGTGTTCGGGTCGGCACACACAGCCCCGCCCATCCCCTGCCAGCGGAAGAGTGCAACCTGCTTTACGGCATACGTCACATATTTAACTTGTAGCCTGGGTGGAGTTAGCCAACAGCTAACTATAAGACGAAACAATCTAATATGCAAGTCTCAAAACCATGCGGACAACATTTTATTCTATTACACAAATTAAACCCTTTGCAAACAATGCTACATACAAACTGTGCGAGCAAAAAAACTAGGCTAACATACTACCGTTCTTTTTGTCATTGTACTTTTCAATTCTGGAGTAACAATAAATAAAACTATGTAATGATATTTGAAGAACATAGTGTAACACGGGCTACTTTACCTGGTCGGTGGACATGGTTTCCAAATGAGGTTTCTGCATTCGCCGGTTCCGTCGGCTTAGTCAACAAATTCACGTGTATTGCTCTGCCCACGGGGAAGCTTATACAGCAACAGTATTTACGATGCTGGTAACAGACAATTGCACTTATCAACCACATGGGGGAACCATGAGCAAATGTTTTAATGGTGTTGCTTTAATAGTACAATGCCTTTTTGGAGAAATTAACTAGTCAGTCACAACTGTTTTCCGAAACCGCAGTAACTTTGTCACACATCTGTCATTTGAACCACGTTGGTTCAACAACAACGACACCGTGCAGGTGCTAGATTTATAAATTCAGCTAATTAATCAGTTTGAGATCAAATAAATGTCAGATTATAAATCACAAACATGGCATCTGAGAATGACTTTGCTATTTTTGTTATCCATTATTTGCCATTTTCCGGTTTGCCTGAGATCTGTCTGCTAATTTGTTTCCATAGTTACTCATTAGTTCCACACCTGTTCTTAGTTCTGTTGATTACTCTGTGTGTATTTAAGCCCTTAGTTTCCTATGTTCATTGTTCGGTGTCATCTTAGTTTTATGTGGTTGTTATTGTATTCCTCCCCGTGATCTCCTGAGTGTTCCGTATTTGAATATTATTAAAGAATATTATTAAAAATGTTTTCTACTCCTTTGTCGTGCGCATCATTACAGCCACCATTCCTGACAGCTTTATATTCAGATGCTTGATTCAATCGCATGTTCCCTCTTACGTCACTCTGGGGTACTAAAGCACATTTCCATATGCACACTCGCTTTTGTTCTCTCGATATACTAAAAGACATAGAATGCATTTGCATATTTAATTAAAATTTTAGGTTGTGCTGCATATTAGCTTGCTAATTTTGCTCAGGAGTATGATATATTTAAGCCCACGTCAAACTAACAAGAAACTATAATAGCTCTTTTATTTTGAAATGTTCATTGATTGTGAACTGTTCTAAAACTGCTTTGAAACATGCAGTGCTCATATTTATTTACTTAAATCATATACTTTTGAAGTTTATTCATCTATTATAATTATCTTTTAATAATAATTACTATTACTATCTATTACTATTGTCTATTTTTTTACAGAAACACTAAGTGACTAACAATATCTTAAGCACCACCACCAGTCCCAAGTTAAAATGATAAATATGCATTCATACATGGTTACCAAGTTTTAGTTCTAATTACTTAAGTTCTATCATTAAATAGTGCTTAATTATCATAATATCACAACATAATGTTTGACTTTTGTTAATTAAACAGTATATCAGTCTGGCGAGTAAGCTATTCTATTGCCAAGGGGTGCATAGAGGGAACGAATGTTCGTTGGAAAGAACTATGGTTTCAGGAAGCAATGAATTGTTGAAATATGTTGCTAACAACAGAATTAACACTTTTGGGAAAATGGGCCCCTGATCACAAGTGGTTTTTGCCCCAAACAGCATGATTTGTGGTAGAATTCTAGCACAACCGATGCAGGACTAGTTACATGCCAAGGTTTAATAAGGTAAGAACAAGGGTGCCCAATCTTATTCTTGGAGATCTACTTTTTTGCAAAGTTCAGCTCCAACCCTGATCAAACAGACCTGAACCAGCTAATAAAGATCTTCAGGAGCACAGTTTTGGGGAAAGTCACTTTTAAAAGTAATGCATTACAATATTGCATTACTCCCTAAAAAGTAACTAATTTTGTGACTTAGTTACTTTTTATGGAAAGTAATGCAATATGTTACTTTTTCATTACGTTTTATCACCTGGGCTGGGCTTGCTTGTTTGTTTTATAATAACAAAAAAAAAGTTATATTTTTGGCAAACCATTTCACATCATAAGTGAAATGAATAAGGCTGGAGGAAATGTGATTTCATCCCTGTACAGTAGAGGGCAAAGCTTAAATCTTTCAGCTGTGCTGCCATTCTGGATCGCAGAAGAATAGGACACAGGAGAATAAAGTTCAACACTCTTACTTTATCAAAAAAACAAAAAAAATGTATATGTTTGAATTGGATCATTGTAGGTCAGCAGCAAAGACACTGGTTCATAAAGTGAAATTAAATACATTAAGTATTGTTTAATTTAAAGGTGCCATCGAACGGTTTTTTACAAGATGTAATATAAGTCTAAGGTGTCCCCTGAATGTGTCTGTGAAGTTTCAGCTCAAAATACCCCATAGATTTTTTTAAATAAATTATTTTAACTGCCTATTTTGGGGTATCATTAACTATGCACCGATTCAGGGGCTGCGGCTAGGGCTGGGCGATATGGCTGAAAACTGTATCACGATATCAGTGTTTCATATCGGTCGATGTCGATAATTATTGATATTTTTTATGACCCATTTAAAATAAGGACCAGGTGAAAAATATATTACATTTAAACATTTTTATTTCAAACTTAACCTTCCTCTGATCATAATCCCCTCAGTTATTAAGACAGAAATGTCAACAACCATGGAAAACTCAAATAATTAAAATGTAAACATAAGTCTAAAGTAGGGTGACCACCCGTCCCGCATTTTGAGGGACAGTCCCGAAATTAGGAGCTTTGTCCCGCGCAAGACTTAAGTAGTGTCCCACATTTCATTTATGTCTGTAATTTCTTTTCATCCCTGAAATTACAATACCACAGTAAGAAATATAATAAAAACTGTGAGCATTTAAAAATCTATTTGTGCAGCCGTCATATTCTAGAGCAAATAACCAACCAACGCAATCATAGAGAGAGGTTTTCCCGCTGATGACAACTGAGTGGACAGCGCAAAGAGCCTCAAAGTCAGTAAACACAACTACACCAGCAAGGATTTCATCTCACATACTGGATAAGAACCTCAAGAGCTGCTCAAAGCTGCCCAAATCGATGATTTAAAGCATGTAATCATCCATCCTGATGTTAAATATTTCCAACGAACGGCGGCGATCAAACGCCACACACGGAAATGGTCGAGCACCTACAGAAAACGAGATATTCTCTATTTGTTTTAACCAATACAAAATTGCGAAATTCAGACACGACTTTCTTCTCACGTTAATATTTCATTTAATGTGGGTTATATGGCGTTATTATATTGAAAAATGTCGAGAGCGCATCAAATGCGCGAGCAATCTCTCCACTCACAGGCGGATTCCCCTGCACAAAACTGGACGCGCGCGCGCTCTCGCTCAGATATCACATCTGTGCGCTCAAACTTTTGTCCTCCTGCATGTGCAGCCGTGAATCTAGAATTGTCTTCTCTCCAGGATTTAATGTTGCCATAAGCGCAACATTATAGTGTGGGCACCCACCGGCAGAAACATTAATCGGCGCATATGCCAAGTTTGCCAACAAATGTAAATCAATATTTACATAGCGTAATAGTTGTAAATGTATCTGTCTCGTGTCCCACAAAATCACATCTACTGTCCTGCAACAGATCAATAGTCAGGTGGTCACCCTTAAGTCACAATGAACACTTTTCCTCTTTTATTTACAATTTTCTCGCTCGCTGCGGCACTCATTTTCTGCTTCTCAGTCGCCGGTTACTGAAGAGGAATCCAGCAGACCAGCACGAGACAACGAGTGCCTTTGTTAATGCAACCAAACTTGCTTCGCAACCTCTGTTTTCTTCCGACGAAGGATAAAAAATATCGAACGTTTTATCGAACACATTTTTTATTGATATCGATCACGTGTCTATCGCGATACATATCGTTATCGTTTTATCGCCCAGCCCTAGCTGCGGCCCCTTTAAATCTCGTGCTCCCTGCCCATCGAGCTCGCGACTCTATAATACAGTGCATTTACAAAGTTCACACAGCTAATATAACCCTCAAATGGATCTTTACAAGATGTTCGTCATGTATGCTGCATGCATGCTTTGGGTCATGTGAGTATTGTATTTATTTGGATGTTTACATTTGGTTCTGAATGAGTTTGATGGTGCTCCGTGGCTAAAGCTAACATTACACACTGTTGGAGAGATTTATAAAGAATGAAGTTGTGTTTATGAATTATACAGACTGCAAGTTTTTAAAAAATGAAAATAACGACAGTCTTGTCTCCGTGAATACAGTAATAAACGATTGTAACTTTAACCAACAGTAGCCTACATTAGCAACATGCTAACGAAACATTTAGAAAGACAATTTACAAATATCACTAAAAATATCATGATATCATGGATCATGTTAGTTATTATTGCTCCATCTGCCATTTTTCGCTGTTGTTATTGCTTGCTTACCTAGTCTGATGATTCGGCTGTGCACATCCAGACGTTAATACTGGCTGCCCTTGTCTAATGCCTTTCATAATGTTGGGAACATGTGCTGGCATATGCAAATATTGGGGGCGTACACCCCGACTGTTACGTAACAGTCTGTGTCATGTTGAGATTCGCCTGTTCTTCGGAGGTCTTTTAAACAAATGAGATTTATATAAGAAGGAGGACACAATGGAGTTTGAAACTCAATGTATGTCTTTTCCCTGTACTGAACTTTTGTTATTCAACTATGCCAAGGTAAATTCAATTTTTAATTCTAGGGCACCTTTAAACATTTAATTATCACAATATGGCAGGTTTGCATAATATTCTGAGTTTGCATTTCACTTTTTATTTGAGCAATACTCAATCTGTTTTGTGCAAGTGAGATGAGTAAATGCGCTCACATTTAGTCTAGAACTACAATAACCATAATGTTTGCACGCAGCGCACACAACGCCTCTGTGCCTTACTCCTGCAGAAAGGTAGATCTCCAGGAACAGGATTGGGCACCCCCGTGTTAGAGGTTTGTTCAAACTCTATGTCTGAGCAACCGTTATAGTGATGCATCACTAATAATTCAAAAGAAGTTGTGCAATACAGTGTTTTTATTATGTGCGAAGGGTGTTGTACACTTTCCTTGTTAATACAGAACTGCTGATGTGCGGTGACAGGTGTGTGTATATTGGCTGCTTTACAATGGCTTTAACTGTGCGTATAAATTTCCCTTTTATATTAATGATAATTTTATAACAAGAAAACTTTATGAAAGTGTTATTCATTCTGTTACCGCCGTTACAGCCTATAAAAGAGTCTTGTGTAACAAGGGTTGTGGGTGTGTATTTGTGCATATGTGTGTGTGTGTGTGTGTATTCAGACGCTCATATGTAAGAGACACTCAGAACTCCTGGAGCCCGAGACCGTGTGATCTCACAGACTGGAAGTTCTGTACATAAATCTTGGCCATTTAGAAACGGAAAACTGGTGCCTCCTCTCCTGTGGGGGGAGCAGCCTATAGACTAAACAATACTGACCCTACTGCTGACCTGGCCACTTTTCACAACCAGTCAGATCACACCAGTGCAGTAATGAACTCTTGGGACAGACTCTGACTCCACAGCCGACCCCCATGTAACCTTGTGTATATGACAGATTTCCCAAGAATCCAGAAAAAGACCATGTTTTTTTCTTTTAAGATCACCAGTGGGACAAACCCACGCCCCTGTGGTCCTCACGTCCCTGACCTCTCAAAAAGAGTTGTTTCACTGACAACGAAAATGATCAAAGGAATGATCTAGTCCCATGTGACTGAAAACAGGACATAAGTTGTCCGTAAGATGTTTTCTAGATACTATAAAGACAGGATAAATTTTGCCATTTTGACAACATTCAATATGTAACTCAGTAATTATATATTTGCTCTGAAATTTACATAAATATGAAATATTGACCATTTATTGTGTTAAAATGAATAGGCCTGAATTTCATTTTGGAAAATGGGAGGGGGAATTCCTCCCCATAGGTGACTCTTCTGGGGGGATTTTTTTTTAATTTGCGGGGGGAG
>RJVU01080244.1:66119-90146 GCA_003731715.1 Anabarilius grahami | reverse complement strand
ACAGTATATTATATATATATATATACCAGTGGCGGCTACTGGTCTGTCAGAGAGGGGAAGCTCATTTTCGGCCTACATCATAAAATTGTCTATTTATTTAAAAGTAAATTCTGCCCTACGTTCCTTTTCAAGAAAATGGTCTGTGACCCTGTCGTACCAACTAGGAGTCTTTTCAAGTAAAAAAATATTAAACTCTGTAAAACTGAAACAAGGAATGTGGTGTATAATTGTGTGAAATGTATGATGAAAATCAAGCAATTTCGCCAAGCAAATATCAAAGAAATAGGTTGCAGCAGTTTTTATTTCGACTGAACTTGAGAAATCCGCGATGGGACTGAGCGCGAATAGCTTCAGTGATTCCTTATAGTACAGAATCGCTGTCAGTCAAAAGGAGATGCAGTCTTTCGACAGACCCTCCAATCATCACGCAGAAGCTCGGAGTCCGGGCCAGCCCACTCCCCATTCACCCCCAGAGACGCTGAGCGTCCGTGGGCGGGACATAATCGCAGCGTTTATCCAATGACCGTCTAGTTTCGAAGCGCTGAAAAAAACCGTTCAAAGCAGCCCCATTGAAGTCAATGGACGCTGGGCTTCAATAGGGAAATGCACTGTGACGCTGCGGGAATGTATGAGAAGGAAATCGAGTCAGCCGACCTGCTATATGTAACTGATTCTGAACGAACTCGTCTTTGAGATGAACGTTTTCTAACGCATTTTTAGTCAATAAAATGTTAATACAATAGTACATATTTGACCATTAATTTTGTGACATTATAAGGGAAGCCGAGCTTCCCTTGCAGTCTTAAAGAAATCGTCCCTGATATATACAACAAAACATATACACCCACTTTTTTTTTTATCCCCATAAATCATAAGCAGTGTCTCCCAACGACCTGTTTTCAGCTTTGGTGCTAATGTGACGTCACATTAGCCACAGGCCCCGCCCACGACCGCTGACTGACAGTCCTGCATTACCATAGTTTCCGCCCTCAGCGAGATGTACGCTGTCCGCCATTTTCTCCGCGCTCGAGCAGCTGTAGCGACAACAATGTCCGGTAAGTAATTGAGATGTTTTATTGTTGGATGTGAGAGTGAACATAACAGTCTTCATTTACTGACATCTGAGCCGCTGAACGCAGTGGATTAGTTTTATTTTGGAAGGGAATGCGCCACAGATCTAATATAAACATAAGATTTCTGTAACGTTGCCTGCTATTTACTTTCACAGACATAACTGACTGTGTTTATGTGAACTGTGCATGTTTTTGACAGAACCTTGTGTGTATTTGACAGTTTAAACAAAACAAAAATTGTGAAAGAAGTTACTCATGAGACTTGACGTCTCACAGCCAGCTGTCTGTGTGTGTGTGTGTGTGTGTGCTTCAGATAAGTGAGCTCAGAAAACGATCCATTAGATGTTTAAACTGATATTGCTTTAAAACGCGTGGAAATAATAAACTTTAATGATGAAATAAGAACTATGCTATCCGTGAGAGTGATCACGATATAGATGATAATCAAAACCAAGCAGATGTCTTGTTAATATTTGGCAGAGAATCTGATTGAGGCAGGAACTGTGATCGTAAGAGGGGGCGGGGCACAGCAGCTCATTTGCATTTAAAGGCACATGCACGAAAACAGCCTGTTCTTGACCGTAGTCAGAAATGGGTATATACAACATGGATTTATAAATGATCTGTGAGGTATTTTAAGCTGAAACTTCACAGACACATTCTGGGGACACCTGAAACTTAAATTACATCTTGTAAAAATGGGCATAATAGGTCCCCTTTAATCATTTGACAGCACTAATATATATATTAAATGACATTTATCTCATATTATTTGCTCACTCAGTGTATGTGTGTTTTTACAATGGGGTTACAATTGTTACACACAACACAAGGAAGCTTGATTTAAACTTAATATCAGGTAAACAAAAACAAACAAATAAATTACAAGCAGAAGCACAAATAAATGCAATAGGGTCATTCCGTGTCAAATCAACCAAATTTTAGAAACTTCCCCGGCTAATATTAATATTTTTTCTGTAGAAAGACAAACATAAATAGTGATGAAAGCCAAAATATTAAATGTCACAGATGTATATTTACTGAGTAATCCACTATTTTGTAGAGGGGGGTCAAAATGACAATTTTCACTTGAGATTTGGAGCCAATTTACAAGGGTGTAAAAATTACTTTAGAAACATGGCAGCATAGTTATTTTGTTTTTGCACAGAGATTGGTAGGTCTATTAGTAAAATCTGTTGACTTTAGCAATCTTTGTATGATTATATGCCAACGGTGACAGTTCAAAAATGGAAAAAGCTGTTCTTGTGGGGTTTTTTTTTTTTTTGCCTCAAGTTTTCTTGCCTGAAATTCAAGAAGTATTAAACATATCTTAATATCCTTTTAGATTCTGGTTCTTAAGAAACTTTCCTTTTGGTATCTTCATTTTAAAGGCCCTCAATGCTTCAATCCCAGAGATATGGACATGTTAATGTGGCTCCATGAGTAAATTGCACACATTTTCAGTGGTCAAAAACCAAATGTGGGTCACTTTGCATACAGCTGATACTTTTATTTTATTTTATTGAGGAATATCTGAAGAACAAATGTTGAAACTAGAATTTCAATAGAACATATGTCTGAGTGCCATAAATATTCCTTTTCCAAAGTTTGCATGCCTGTAACTCTAAAAGTATTCAAGATATCTTAATATCCTTCTAGATTTTCACTCTTAATAAACTTTCCTTTTGAAATCTATATATAGTTCAGTACCATAGATATGGAGATCTCAAAGCAGCTCCATGTTCAAATTGTTGAAATTGTCATTTTGACCACCCTCCACAAAACAGTGGATTACATTCATCAATGGCATTTAATATTTTGACTTTCATCACTATTAATGTTTGTCTTTCTTCAGAAAAAAATATTATAGTTACCAAAATTGTGTTTATTTGACATGGAATTACCCATTTATAATGTTACAAAACATTTCTATTAAAAAAATTATAATAATAAAATTATATGGGTCAATGACGTGATGCCTACATTTTCAGTCAGACTGAATTTTTTTCAGTTAAAATTTGGTTTACATGCATAAAAAGATACCATATATATGTAGTACCGTCCATGTACTCATTTTAACTTTTCCAAAAAATTTAGTTATTTGTACGTTTCTGTTATTTAAAGTGTCAAAATATCATGTGGTGCGACCGTCCGGCCATAACTTCTGTTTTGGAAATGTCTTTAAAATTACTCTAAATATATTCAAATTCATTTTCTGCACTATTTGGCATGATTTCCAACATGTTTTGTAATCCTGTACAAAATTGCAAAGCATTTGTATTTATTTTTCCATCATAATATACAAACAAACGTTGTCCGATGATTTCCATTTTATGAAATATCATGTGATGCGACCATCAAAAAACGACCACTTTGGGACTTTCATGTTGAAATCCATTCAAAGACAGGACATCATATACCAATTTGCGGTATATAAAAAAAGCAGGTTTGTAACTCTGTCTAAAAATTTGGGAAAAAATAATCTTTTTAATGGCTGGTATGTAATTACCACATTTGAATATCATGTGGTATGACCTCAAAAAAAAAAGTTATTTCTGCAAATATATACTTGTATTACAAATTTCATAGTGACCTTGTTTTGTTTAGGTGGCCAATTCTGTGCCTGTAAATTTTGACTGAATTTGAAAATATCATGTGGTGCCATCTAATATCATGTGGTGCGACCACTTTGTGTTTTCCATGATACATATATGTCCTAGATTGGCAGTTTCTGTGCTTTTATATTCAATTGATGAATTATATACATAAAGTACTTTATTTTAGTATAATTTTTGGAATAGATTTTTATGCTATTTGGGTCATTTCCTATAGTTTATGTTTGTATTGTACAATATGAGAAAAATACAAAAAAATAAATGTTTAGAGCATGTAATTTCAGTTTGGTAATTATGCATTAATTAGTCATTTATTGTTTATTTATTTATAACTATTTCAATCTATTTTACCAGATGCTACTGCCAAGCAAAAACCGCTGGCCATAAAACCACTGGTGTGTTAATTCTGACCCTGCAGCAAGAATGGAGTTACACCTTGCGAGGAGAAGAGTGAAATGTTATTGCAATTTAAAATATCTGTTTTCGATGTGAATGTATAGTAAACTGAAACTTATTCCTGTGATCAAAGCTGAATTTTCAGCATCAATACTCCAGTCTTCAGTGTCACATGATTCTTCAGAAATCATTCTAATATGCTGATTATTATCACTGTTCATATTTTTGTGGAAACTGTGATATATTTTATTTGTCAGGATTCTTTGATGAATAGAAAGTTCAAAAGAACAGCATTTATTGAAATAGAATCTTTTGTAAAATTTTAAATGTCTTTAATGTCACTTTTGATCAATTTAGGCCTTATGTGTCCTTGATGAATTAAAGTATTAATAAATTTTTTCTAAGTCAACTTATATAAAATATATATTTATATTTGCAGTGTGATTTTTTTAATATAAAAAATGTTTATACAATTTTTGTTTATGAAAATTCTGTGAAATTTTAATAAAATCTGGTTTATATCTATTTTTTGTATAAAATGTATTGTTTATTGACCTCTTTAAATAGATTTTTAATGATATTTAAGGTCTTTGTGTCATTTGAAGCGACCACACATCATGTGGTGCGACCAATAATAGCATAACTGTATTAAATTAAAAATAAAATATCTAATTTCTGTAGATGAAATATGAATCACTGAGACCGTATGCTTAAGTGAATCGTATTTTTAAAAAAATTTTTATCAGTTTTATGCGATTTACAGGAAAAATAAGTGTTAACTTCTTAAGAAGGCAACTCTGAAGTTATAGAACAAAATATAAGGTCATTCTTTACAGAATCTCCTAAGAACTGCAAATACTTTGTTTATAAACACTTAAAGTACTGAGAACTTGTAAAAAAAAAAAAAAAAAGTTAATCATGTTAAGGAAATGAATTAATTTTAAGATAAATCACGGTCGCACCACATGACATTTTTTAAGGCTATGGCCAATTCATCTAGATAAAAAAAACACTAAAATCACTTAATTTAAATTTGTGTACACAACATTCTTAATGTTTGAACAATTGCAATAGATATTATTTTGTGTATTTTAAAATTGGCCTGTCGAAAATCCCAATACGTCATTGACCACATATTCATTAAAGAATCCTGAAAAAATATTTCATGTTTTCCACATAAATATTAGGCAGCACAACTGTTTTCAACATTGATAATAATAAATGTGTCTTAAGCATTAAATCAGCATATTAGAATGATTTCTGAAGGATCATGTGACACTGAAGACTGGATAAATGCAGCCTTGGTGAGCATTAGAGGGTTTTTTTGGTCCATCTCTGAACAGCCCTGACCCCTGTGACACACATCAAGCAAGAACAACTGAAACACGACTCCTCTCCCACAGGAAGTTTACCAGCATCTGGTCTTTGTCATACACAGATTCACACAGCTGTCACATTGGCCTCAACTAGTTATGTTGACCAACGGTTGTTGTTGTTTTTTTTATATCAAGCACCCTTCCGCCTGGTGTGGTTTACACAGCCTTGTCATAATCCTGTTTTAGACGTGTGCTCGCAGTCATTCGATCTTATCGCATCTGATACTTGGGAGCTGAAGGCATGCCATTAATCATGTCACCAACAGAAAGCCTTATCTACAAGCCAGAACTCATAATCCCACACAATAAATCAGCTCTGACTAATACATATAAGCAAACCTATTCATGTTCAACCAAGCTAACCTAATCTTCACAAAACAAAAACAAAAAGCTCCTCATGTAATCTCCATTGATGGATGCAGCGTTACTTCAACGGGCAGAGAGGGGTGAATTCTATCAGATTAGACATTTGACAAGAGCTATCAAAGCGAGCAGCCTGAAACTTTAATAGCACACGTACAGCCGGCTACAAACAAGCTCGTGGTCCATTGTCACTTGGCAGCTTCGAGCCATTGCGCTGATGGGGCCACATTGATGTTCGGATTAGGGCATGCCTCTGTGATCAAGTGCTCAAATACTAGATAAAAACTACAGAAACACCCTTTAATCCTCACAAACCACCTCTAAATAGGATCTTAAGGGGAAGAACATCGTCACAGTGTATTCTTTTCAAAATGGTCCAGTGTCTTTGGCTTAATTCTGGTGCTGTTGCAGACGGATTTGTTTAGCATTTGAAGACAAAGGTGAACGTGCTAAGAGGAGGGCTTAGCTTACAGCAGTGACTGTCACTGCTGTAAAGGGTTCAAATATGCTAAAGATGCAGGAAAATCAAAGAATTTGCAGGACCTGGAGGATTTTTCTGAAGAACATTGGGCAGTTTAACTGCTCAGGACAAACAAGGGACCCAAGAACAACCGTCACAAAAAAAACACACAAAAAAAACAGCCGTGGATCATCCAGGTAACCATACACACTATTAGTAAAGTACATAAACTTTTAAGATCATTTGTATAAATGGGGGGGGGTTTGTCTTTTCTTTTGTCTTGTGGACTATATATACTCTGCAAGGGATTCACAAACTTTCAAGCAGCACTGTATATCCACCGATCAAGCATAACATTATGACCACTGACAGGTGAAGTGAATAAAACTGATTATTTCTTCGGCTACATCCACACGAAGCCAGAGCTTTCGCTATCCGATCTTTTTTTTTCCTCATCTCAAGAAATATCTGCATACACACGAAACCACTGAAACCCACTTAAAACGATGTAGTAAACATGCCAGATCAGTATGTTGCGCTGTAATTCTGCCACAGAGATACACTAAAAACAGAGAATAAGACTGGGAGCATGTGCATAAACCTTGCGCGCTGTATACAAACTGTAGTAAAGCTTAGAAATAAAGCTTTATTTTAGTAAAGCTAAAAGGCTCGGTAGCTTCTGCAGCATGAACACAAGCATGTAGTCCGCTATTGTTGTTGTTGTTGCTGTTACGTGACGTAGCGGTGTCTGACTAGGGTCGAGACGTGGGGTGAGGACATCATCGTTTTACAAAATATACGGTTGTACACACGAAAACGCAAGGGTGTCGTTTTCAGATTTATCCACTCTGGGACCCGGTTTCACGTTCTAAAAAAGGCTATATGATACAAAATGTTTGCGTATACACCTAAGCGCGTCTCCGTGTGAACGGGCCCATCATCACGGCACCTGTTACTGGGTGAGATATATTAGGCAGCAAGTGAACATTTTGTCCTCAAAGTTGATGTGTTAAAGGATTAGTTCACTTTTAAATAAACTTTTCCTGATAATTTACTCACCCCCATGTCATCCAAGATGTCCATGTCTTTCTTTCTTCAGTCGAAAAGAAATTAAAGTTTTTGATGAAAACATTCCAGGATTTTTCTCCTTATAGTGGACTTCAATGGGCACCAAACGATTGAAGGTCAAAATTATTTTCACTGCAGCTTCAAATTGTTCAACACGATCCCAGATGAGAAATAAGGGTCTTATCTAGTGAAACCATCGCTCATTTTCTGAAAAATTTTGAAAATTATACAAGTTTTAACCTTAAATGCTCATCTTGAACTAGCTCTCTTCTTCTCCTCTATTTGAATTCAGAATCCAGTGTAGACGCTGCTAAGCGTATTACTGCCCTCCACAGGTCAAAGTTTGAACTAATTTTTATATACAATATGCTAGTTCAATAGTATATAACAATTAGTTCAAACTTTGACCTGTGGAGGGCAGTATTACGCTTAGCAGTGTCTACACTGCTGGAATTCTAATAGAGGAGAAGAAGAGAGCTAGTTCAAGATGAGCATTTAAGGTTAAAACTTATATAATTTTAAATTTTTTTCAGAAAATGAGCGATGGTTTCACTAGATAAGACCCTTATTTCTCATCTGGGATCGTGTAGAACAATTTGAAGCTGCAGTGAAACTAATTTTGACCTTCAACTTTTTGGTGCCCATTTAAGTCTACTATATGGAAAAAAATCCTGGAATGTTTTCATGAAAAACTTTAATTTCTTTTCGACTGAAGAAAGAAAGACATGGACATCTTGGATGACATGGGGGTGAGTAAATTATCAGGAAAAGTTTATTTAAAAGTGAACTAATCCTTTAAGGCATGAACACACCAAGCTGACGGTCGGCCGTCGGGCAGTTTTTGTTCGTCGACCAACTAAGTTTTCTCAGTGTGTTCCACACCATCAGCTGAAGTTGGTCGTCGTCTGCTTTTTTTCGGCCGATTCGACATGTTGAATCGGCGTCGGAGCTCGTCGGTCCGTCGGGCCATCTGATCATTCTGATTGGCTGTTCAGCTACTGCCACCTGCTGGTTCGGAAAGGCATTTCGTCTTACGCAGGCGCAGAACGGACGTGCTACTTGGCCGTCGGCTGTGAAACGTTGGTTTGGTGTGTCAGGGCAACTTTGGACCCAGACGCTGCCGACGTGAGCCAAACCCGCAATCTGCTTTCGTCGCCACTAGTTCGTCGGTGTCAGCTTGGTGTGTTCCTGCCTTTAGAAGCAGGAAAAATGGGAAAGCGTAAGGATTTGAGCGAGTTTGACAAGGGCCAAATTGTGATGGCTAGACGAATGGGTCAGAGCATGTCCAAAACTGCAGCTCTTGTGGGGTGTTCCCGGTCTGCAGTGGTCAGTATCTATCAAAAGAGCTCCAAGGAAGGAACAGTGGTGAACCAGTGACAGGGTCATGGCACAATGATGCACGTGGAGATTGAAGCCCGCAAGTCTGCAAGCTATGCAGAGGACTTCTTCTCGGCAATCAAAGCGGCATTACATCACAAAAGTGCGGACTCAGAAGAAGACCGTGAGGGTTTAGGGTGCCATTTGGGACAGGGTCAGTGAAACGTCCTCTTGGGCGGTCCTTGGCCAATGAAAGCTGCGACAGAGTCCAGACCTTCTGCTGTCAGTCTGCAGGTCTGGCTACACGAGACTAATACGCGAATGACTTGAGTGCTTGAAAACAAAGTCCAGTGGATAGTGTGCACGCGTTGAATGCGTCTTTCTGCGCTCATGGACAAATACTTTGAATGGCTCACGCACTCAACTGTGCGCAAAATGGAGCGGAAGCTTGTCATTTGTTGACATGACAGTTAGATTCAGATGGTAAACATGATATATTAAAGGGTTAGTTCAGCCAAAAATGAAATTTCTGTCATTAATTACTCACCCTCATGTCACCCCAAACCCGTAAGATCTTCGTTTGTCTTTGGAACACAAATTAAGATATTTTTGATGAAATCCAAGGGTATCTGATCCACACATAGGCATCAAAAATATCTTAATTTGTGTTCCGAAGACAAACGTAGGTCTTACGGGTGTGGAACGACATGAGGGTGTGTAATTAATAACAGAAATTTCATTTCTGTCATTCTGTTATTTCTGCAATGCACGTAGTCTATGATGTGTGCTCTGGTTATACTTTATTTTGGTCATTTTCATGCATTCTATGTTCTGTATACAGACAATCTGCATACTGTTCACAGCAAACATGCTATATGGAAACCGTAAGTAGCATCTCTACCATCTAGCACTGACCTGTTGACCTCTGTGCTCACATTTTTGGCCAACTTCAGTATTAGTTTCCTAATCTTGCATATTGTTTGTGCTCCTAAAAAGTGCAAAGTCTCTCTAAACAACATTCCACAAATGTACCTGTGCTTTGACACAGATATGTTCATATGCTTATGCCATCAATCATCAGAAAACAGAACTGCAGGCAAAATTCACACGAGCCACGTGTTTATTTCAGGTTAAGGGGAAGTTTGAGCTGAGAATAATCATAGGCAATGGGAAATAATGTGTTGATGTGTTTATATATATATATTATATAAATCACTTGTGGCATATTTCACTGAAAGCTAACACAACTTATCATATAACCGCAGGCAAACAAGTACAAAAACTCACTGAGGAGGTGAAGACTGCTTTTGAATCCATGACTAAAATCCTAGTTTATTAAAGGGTTAGTTCACCCAAAAATTCTGTCATTTATTACTCACCCTTATGCCGTTCCACACCCGTAAGACCTTCGTTCATCTTCGGAACGCAAATCAAGATATTTTTGTTAAAATCTGATGACTCAGTGAGGCCTGCATAGCCAGCAATGACATTTCCTCTCTCAAGATCCATTAATGTACTAAAAACATATCTAAATCAGTTCATGTGAGTACAGTGGTTCAATATTAATATAATAAAGCGGCGAGAATATTTTTGGTGCGCCAAAAAACAAAATAACGACTTAAATATAGTGATGGACGATTGCTTCAGGAAGCTTCGGAGCGTTATGAATCAGCGTGTCGAATCATGATTCGAATCGCGTGTCAAACCGCCAAACTGCTGAAATCACGTGACTTTGGCGCTCCGAACAGCTGATTCATTTGTGCTCCGAAGCTTCCTGAAGCAGTGTTTTGAAATCGGCCATCACGATATAAGTCGTTATTTAGTTTTTTTGGCGCACCAAAAATATTCTTGTCGCTTTATTATATTAATATTGAACCACTGTACTCACATGAACTGATTTAAATATGTTTTTAGTACATTAATGGATCTTGAGAGAGGAAATGTCATTGCTGGCCTTACTGAGCCATCGGATTTCAACAAAAATACCTTATTTATATAATATTTGTGTTCCAAAGATTAACGAAGGACTTACGGGTGTGGAACGGCATTTTCATTTTTTGGGTGAACTAACCCTTTAAAATGTATCTTAAATAAAAATGTAAAATTCATTTACTCACCATTAGGCTACTTTGTTATAGACCCTGGTGAATTTCTTTTCTCCTTGGAACACGAGATGATAGGGAGAATGTTCAAGCTGCTCTCTTCCATTCACTGAAACTGGATAGGGAACTGGTGTCCAGCTCAAATGAAGTCCAAACACACCATAAAGGTATCATAACAGTGAGTCTGTAAGACTTATGTGCTAAATTCCAAATCTTCTGAAGCCATATGATAGCTTTGCTTAAGTGACAGGCAGAAATTTAAATTGTTTTTCGATAATAAAAAAAAAATCGCTTCAAATTTCATGAAGGCCTCCTCAGGTTCAAACACTGAGGTCACGTGACGTGACCCGCGCAAACAAATGACCTCGTTGTAGAGTGGAATTTTGTATTATTATTATTTATTTAAATTTATTTAACATTGTTTAACCAGGCAAGCCATCAAGAACAGGTTCTTATTTTCAATAACAGCCGTTGATTGATTGATACCCACAAATATTTCCTTTTTAAAAACATAGCCTAACAGTCGTGTCATTTATCTTAAGGCTTTGAAATTGTTCAAAAAAATCGGTAATACAAATACAAAGTAATACAAAGTGTGAATCCTGCATAACGAAAGCGAGACATTTCACTTTTAGGAAAGGGCTTTTAAAGAAGAGCATTTTAAAAGTTAATAATTTCATTCTTACATACTCCAAATTGTCCATTTTCAATAATGTAGAATATATTTAAAAATATAAACTGATTGCTGTACTGTGGCTTAGTCTCTGTCTCCCCCTATTGGCCACAGTCAGGTCGTGCAGCATGAATTTGCAACCCTGCAGAAATAGTTATAGGCCTATTTCAGATTTTATTGACGCCGTTTGGGATTTGTATGATATGTTACAATATTTAACAGTAAAAGTCCTCATTTTACCTGATTTTAAGATATTTTCTTTAAAAGGAAACTTTTGGGAACTCGATTAAATTGACCCCATGAAACGAGTCAAGGCCGCCTGGCAGTCCTGCTAAAGGCCGCTGTCATTAATCATTCAGGGTTGTGTTAGAGGTGGGGGGCTGTGATTATGTGTTTTGTGTGCTTTCAGTGGTGATTATGCTCCTGGAACAATGATCTTCAACAAACACATGGAGGTAAGACCAAAACACCACTAGAGAACTCTGTGTGCGAGTGGATTCTAGACTAGGACACTCATTTGTGTGTGTGTGTGTGTGTGTAAAATACCACAATAAAATACATTTTAAAAAAAATTAATGAAAGCTTGAATAAAATCACCCTTTATTTACTGTTAGATTAGCAGCAGTCATCTGTAAACAAGGACAAGTTTCCCCTTGCCTCCATCTTTTTTTCCAGTACATGAATCCCATGCACTGGTACCAAATTGAATTTCCACACCGCCTCTGCCAGTCGCCGGCACCTCCATAAACACACTGAAGAGCATCAGGGGCATTTATGTGCATTGAAATTGAGCTCTCTGAGGCTGAGAGCAGCACCTTGTAATTGTCACAAACATTTGAGTGCGGTCAAGGTGACATCTTTGTTATGAGGCAAAGCTGCTGTCTTTTATTAGACTCGAGTCAAAATAAATTATCAAGAGTGTTAAGAAAGCAATTTCTATTTAAATTTTTAAATAAAATGTAAACATTAGTAGAGGTGACCAGGTCAGTTGTAACATGTTTTATATTTTCCATCATTAGGCAATATCTGCCATATCTTTTGGTATGAGAAATGTACAAATTTGCCATTTTTATGATAATTTCAGCTGTCAGGATTAATAATATGCATTCAAAGTAAAAGTCTAAGTTTAACCTCTATTATAATTTTTTTTTTTTTTTTTATTTACAGCAAAGAATGTTCATGCTCTTCTGGTAGGGATTGGTACTGTCAAGCTCCAATAAAGCCAAAACACCATAAAAGTATAATATCAGTATGACTTAAGTACTAAATTCCAATTTCAAAAAGTCATATGATAGTTTTGTTTGAGTAACAGGCAGAAATTTAAATTGTTATTGTTTTCAAAGTACGATGTTCATGTTTGAACCTGCGGAGGCCTTTGAGTGTGAGATATATATGTAACGTTATAGTTTCGGTTCCATTTTCATGGACTTTTAGTTTATTTCTCATTGTTTTCCGTATTTACTGTTTCCTTTTGTTATCATGGTTACTAAGTATGATTTCATTGGTTGTCGTGGTTATTCATTGTCTCATTGATTTATCACACCTGCTCCTTGTTTTGTTCATTAGTTCTCTCAGTATATATTGCTCTCAGTTTATTCAATACATTTTCTGGTGTTGTCTGTTCCTAGCACACTGAGGGGCCATTTACACAACAATGTTTTCAACTAAAAACGAAAAACTTTTTGTGTTTTGGCCATTCATTTACATGACAACCTTTTTTTGGTGGCCTGAAAACGCAAGCTGTTGAAATCGGTTTTCAAAGTGCAAGTTTTTGATAACGATACCTTTATCGTTTCCATGTAAACAGCAAAAACGCAAATATCCTGTCATGCGCATGTGTATTACATGTTCAGTCGATAAGCGTGTCGTGTTTCTTTATAAAGTAACATCGCCGACTACTGGCCTGGCAGCAGAATACAGTGTTTTTAGTCGTTTTCGTGGATCCGTGTGAAAAGGCGTCGTTTTGACGCAGTTTTTGCGTTTTGAAAATGTTGTCGTCTGTACGCAAAAAAGGCAAAGGAAAAATGTTTTTAATACATCGTTGTCGTGTAAACATTATGTTGTGTTTATTTCCCCATTGTGGATTTCCCTCTTTTGTTTTGTATATTGAAATTAAAGTAATTGCTGCTATATGTCTGCTTTGCACCTCGTCGTCTTCCTGCCTGACCTGACATTACAAATAGCATTTCAAATGAAGCAATGATTAATTTAAAACATATTTCAGCTGTCAGCATTAATAATGTGCTTTTAAAGCAAAAGTCTAGGTTTCACAGACAAGGCTTAGATTAAGCCAGGATTAGGCCTTAGTTCAATTAGGACATTTAAGTAGCTTTTATAAACCTGTATTAGGAAAAAACATTACTGGTGTGCATCTTGAGGCAAAACAATGGCGCTGACATATTTTAAGATAAGTTACTTTCAATTAAAACAGCTCAAACATGCATTTTAGTCTGGGACTAGGCTTAAGCCTCGTCTGTGAAACCGGACTCAAGTGCATCATGTTTATGATATGGTTTTTGTTTAATTCTAGTTCCTGTTTCCTTTGTTCTCATTTTCCTGACTCTAGATTGTTTCTATGGTTACTGATTTGCATTACACACCTGTTTCAGTTTCTGTTCATTAGCTTCCCATGTGTATTTAAGCCCTCTGTTCATTCATTTTTTTGTTCGGTGTCGTCTATGTCAGTGGTTATCAACAGGCAGCCCGCCAGCAATAATATCTGGCCCGCGCCCGCATCCAGATTATTTTTTATAGTGGCTGGTTCTGAAATAATTCTTCGTCTCGTGGTGCCGTCTAATATTATCACCGTATCTACACCAGACTAGCCACGCCGCAACAGAAGCTGTCTACACTGAACGCGACAGTTGCAAAGCTCTTGGACTACGTCAGAAATAGAACGGGGAATCCGTTTACTGAAGGCTGAAGTTGGCCTTCGTCTGCTTTTTTTCGGAGCTCGTCGGTCCGTCTGGCCATCTGATCATTCTGATTGGCTGTTCAGCTACTGCCACCTGCTGATACAGAAAGGCATTTCATCTTACGCAGGCGCAGAACGGACGTGCTACTTGGCCGTCGGCTGTCGAGTGTCGGTTTGGTGTTTCAGGGCAACTTTGGACCCAGACGCTGCCGACGTGAGCCAACCCCGCAGTCTGCTTTCGTCGCCACTAGTTCGTCGGCGTTGGCTTGGTGTGTTCCTGCCTTTAGACTCTTTGATAGTGCCATTTTCTCTCACCAGCTAGCTTAAATGTTAAAGGATTAGTCCACTTTCAAATAAAATTTTCCTGATAACTTACTCACCCCCATGTCTTCCAAGATGTTCATGTCTTTCTTTGTTCAGTCGAAAAGAAATTAAGGTTTTTGATGAAAACATTCCAGGATTATTCTCCTTATAGTGGACCTCACTGGCCTCCAGACAGTTGAAGGTCAAAATTACATTTTCAATGCAGCTTCAAAGGCTTTAAACGATTCCAGACGAGGAATAAGGGTCTTATCTAGCGAAACGATCGGTCATTTTCGAAAAAAAAATGTAAATGTATATGCTTTATATAAACAAATGATCGCCTTTGTAAGTGCTTCCGCTTTCCGTATTCTTCAAAAAGCTTACGTCTTCCCTATTCTACTTAAGGAAAAAAATTAACTGGCGCTGCGTTCGTTACATAAGTAGAATAGGGAAGGTGTAGGAGATACAGCGTAATCTTTTTGAAGAATACGGAAATGCGGTTTTGGCGGAAGCACTTAGAAGGCGATCATTTGTTTATATAAAGCATATACATTTAAATTTTTTTCGAAAATGACCGATCGTTTCGCTAGATAAGACCCTTATTCCTCGTCTGGAATCGTTTAAAGCCTTTGAAGCTGCACTGAAACTGTAATTTTGACCTTCAACCGTCTGGAGGCCATTAAAGTCCACTATAGGGAGAATAATCCTGGAATGTTTTCATCATAAACCTTAATTTCTTTTCAACTGAATAAAGAAAGACATGAACATCTTGGATGACATGGGGGTGAGTAAATTATCAGGAAAATTTTATTTGAAAGTGGACTAATCCTTTAACATTACTCTGAACATGACCTAATAGCGTACCTACAGCATGCAAACAATAAAAAAAAAAAAAGCATTTTAGTGCGTGAGGATGCCAAGGAATAATTCAGAGTGTAAAAGTAGTCTACGTCAAATAATTATTACAATAAGTTAGGTTCTATTGTGTAACAAGCAAATTAAAATTATACACATGACATTTATTATTCACAATATGAAAAGTGGAAATAAAGAGCATGACTCAAACATGCCATTAATGGGCTTATTCAAGTGCTCTTTTATTTTTTGAGTTTTGTAGGTCAAGTAGTAAATTAATGTTATAAGTTGTAAAATATACCTGAAACATTGTCACCATATTTTACGCTGAATTTCTGGCAACCACAACTGCTCGCACCCAAAAATACCTCAAAATCAGCTTTTTGTTAAAAAAGTGAAGTAATCACACTCCTTTTCTCAGCCAGAGAGAACTTCACTTTACTGTATTTTATAGAGTAATCATCACTCTAGCTTGTTTGTGAATGAAATTTAGTGTGTGACATTTGTCTCTCCAACCTCAGAATGTGTTCATTTAATAGTAACTCTGCTGTGAAATGTCACTTCATCAACATGATAGGTCTATTGTGTTGTTTTATAGACCGAACAGGACAGCAGAAACACCCCATGCAGCAACATTCCAGAGGATGTCAGAAACTGGCCCACAAGGGTGCATTAGAAAGTCAAAGGTTAACGCTCATTTCAAAGGTTACTGTTACTGTTCGGCCCACTACACTAGCGTAATGAAGTCCTCCTTCATGTGATGGCATGCTGTGTCTCCTGGCAGTTCCCCTCTGAAAGCTGCTTTCTTTTCTTCCTTCAAAAGGCCTAAACAAAAAATATGTCCTCTCTGACCCAAGTGTTGCCATGGGACCAGTCAAACTACATATTTCCAGGCGTTCTTCGGTGCCCCGCGGGCAGCTCTGAGTGTAATTATACATTAGACACACAACTAGCCCCGAGTCCTCCAGTGACAACAGCCTCAGTGTAATTTCATCACTCATTCCAAATGAATGTGTGGTTTGGTTTAACCGGCTCCTCTGTGTTTTTTCTTCTACATACTCTGCTCTGATTTAGCTTGACATTTCGTCCCGAAGACTTTGATGGAATATCATATGTGGTTTCAAGTGGGCAAAAAAGTAAAATTGTCCTCATAGTTTAGACATCAGTACATAAAATCAAATGGAAAATAATCCAATTATTATGTTGACAAGAACTACAATTACAGCCAGATTCAAATGCAATATAAAGATAATTGATATCTCCCTTTGCCAGTAACCCAGGAAAATGTTTTGCCATCCATTATAATAATGAATTATTTTATATTGCCCTATGATGGCATAATTATTGTTGTCTATATTTAACTTTAGTTAACTTTCTGTCAAATTCGTGGTCAGTTTTTGGTTTCTTCACGTATGTTTGTCGCTATTACCACATGGGGGCGATAAAGGACATGGATTTACTCAAACACTACAAGAAACCAAGTCAAGAACATGACATGGGCATATTGTTAAACTAATTTTGCATTATATATATAAAAAAAGAAGCCAATTTTTTCATGACAGTGAAGCACATCTCATATCTGGAACATGAATATATATGGGCCATGCTACATAATTGGTGCAAACTGCTGTCCCACAACCAAAAAACACATTTAAAAAGTATTTAAATATTCATATTTTAGATGTTTACTAAGATCCTTCTATAATCTATTGAATCCCACAATAATATTAAAATATCAGTAAGCTTAATATATATATATGTATAATCATCATTTATTGGGAGGTGGCCCTAACCCCTAAATTTAAACTTGTGAAAATAATATTGAAATAATTTTTGCAATTTTTTCCATTGTTGTTTTTAAAAAAATATTTTTGATTTTAATTTTTTTTAAGGTGGTTAAAAAAAATATATTTATTTTATATTTTAGTTTTAAATCATTAAACTTCATGTAAAAAAAAATGTGTCCCGCATTTTCATGTCACTACCGAAACTGTATGTTTTATTCCATTGGATGAGACTGATTTTAACCACACTTCTACATTTCTGATCAGGAAATATTCCTGTGTCCCTCCCTCTCATAGCCTCTCTTTCATAGTAGATAGGTCCATCATTTTGAGTTAAATGTGTTCAAAAGTCTGAAAATCTGTGTGTAACTTTAAGGAACGTCACTACCAAACACCTTTTTCTGCAATTTTGTTGGGCGTTATTCCATAAAATGTCGTTTTTATGTGTGTACAACTGTTCAGAACTGTGCTAACCATGTGCTGATTGTCATCTTTAAACTAGGCTCAAAAGTATCTAAAATTGTCACTACCGAAACTTCACTACGTTTCGGTAGTGACATCAATGTTTTGGTAGTGACAAAAGGGAACACATAATCATTTATTTTAGTTCAGTTATGCAAATCATTCGAATTTTAGTATGTTTTATTATGCAAATCATTAGTGTTTTAGTATGTGAGTTAAATTTCTGTAGTGTAAACACTACCAAAACATTACTGTCACTACTGAAAATGTGCAGTCATGACCGAAACAAGGGATGTTTGGTCAAGTATACTGAATGATCAACTAAGATGTTATTATAGTGTTTAGTTTAATGTATATTCAAATGAATGAATCCTTAACTTTGAAATCAGTATGATAAACTTTTACAAAGAAAGATTGGATTCAAAATACAACAAATCTCATAAATTACACTTGAAATATTGTTAAAATTGTAATTGTTATTGATTTACCTTTGAAATTTTTTTTTTTTTTTTTTTTTTAAATAACAAAAATACATTTACAAGGTTGATGTGAACAAAATCTTACTAGGTCAATGTAACCTTTCTTATTAAATTATTTATTATTGTGTTTCGGTAGTGACAAATTTGGGGAGAGGAAAAATATTCCAAAAATTTCTGAAAATATAATATGAGAATTAACTCTACAGTTACTTGAAATGTGTACCTTGGATATTATACAATTTGCATACATACAAAAAAAGACATTTCCAACTCTGACTTTGAACCAATTCTGTAGAATGGCCCATGTATATACAGTACAGTATGTATATAGTGATCAGGCATAACATTATGACCACCTTTCTAATATCTATTATATCCCCCTTTTGCTGCCAAAACAGCCCTGACCCGTCGAGGCATGGACTCCTCTAGACCCCTGAAGGTGTGCTGTGGTATCTGCACCAAGATGTTAGCAGCAGATCCATTAAGTCCTGTAAGTTGCGAGGTGGATCCTCTATGGATCAGACTTGTTTGTTCAGCACATCCCACAGATGCTCGATTGGATTGAGATCTGGGGAATTTGGAGGCCAAGTCAACACCTCAAACTCGTTGTTGTGCTCCTCAAACCATTCCTGAACCATTTTTGCTTTGTTGCAGGAGCATTATCCTGCTTAAAGAGGCCACAGCCACCAGGGAATGCCGTTTCCATGAAAGGGTGTACATGGTCTGCAACAATGCTTAGGTAGGTGGTACGTGTCAAAGTAACATCCACATGGATGGCAGGACCCAAGGTTTCCCAGAAGAACATTGCCCAAATCATCACACTGCCTCCACCAGCTTGTCTTATTCCCATAGTGCATCCTGGTGCGATGTGTTCCCCAGGTAAGCGACACACACACACACACACCCGGCCATCCACGTGATGAAAAAGAAAACGTGATTCATCAGAGCAGGCCTCCTTCTTCCATTGATCCGTGGTCCAGTTCTGATGTTCACGTGTCCACTGTTGGCTCTTTTGGCGGTGGACAGGGGTCATAACGACACCTTTCTATCAGAACCAGCATTAACTTCTTGAGCAATTTGAGCTACAGTAGCTGGTTTGTTGGATCAGACCACACGGGCCAGCCTTCACTTGCCGGTTCACCACTGTTCCTTCCTTGGAGCTCTTTTGATAGATACTGACCACTGCAGACCGGGAACACCCCACAAGAGCTGCAGTTTTGGAGATGCTCTGATCCAGTCGTCTAGCCATCACAATTTGGTCCTTGTCAAACTCACCCAAATCCTTACGCTTCCCCATTTTTCCTGCTTCTAACATCAACTTTGAGGACAAAATGTTCACTTGCTGCCTAATACTGTATATCCACCCACTAACAGGTGCCGTGATGAAGAGAGAATCAATGTTATTCACTTCACTTGTCAGTGCTCATAATGTTATGCCTGATCGGTGTGTATAAATATATGGCAGATTTGGCCAATTAAAAAAATAAAATAAAATCTAATCTAGTATAATCCAATAAAGAGAATGTAGTCACCTAAGATTATTTGGAATGAAAAAAAAAATCCAGAAATAACTCGAAAGTATGAATATTTCCTCAAATACACTGTAGTAAATTCTGTTGCTTTTACAGAAAAAAAAAGGCAGCTGTGCTTGTCAGAATAATTCTTATTTACAGAGCAACTGTCACCAACAGTTGCAATGAACACACAAAGAAGATGAAGATCAGGTATAACGCATTTAATAATCCACTCAGAAGGCAATACAAACAAGATAAGTAAAAGAAACAAACTGCTATGCGGAAACGTGACCAGACCAAGAGTGAATAAACATAGCAACTTATATAGTGAGGCAAATGAGGGTAATGATGACAACAAACACCTGTGATGATTAATGAATTACCATGACAACTAAAGAGTGGTGGGAAAACTGAACAAAGGAAGACATGTAACTAATGAAAAGCCTCCCAGTAGGCGCGTCCTCGTGCCGTCGATAGTTCAACCGGTGAGGGAGGGCGGGCGTCCTGGAGTTGTGACGGGTAAACAGGGTGATGTGGGCTGGTCGGTACTGGAGGTTCAGGGAGCCCGGGCTGAGCCGGCAATACAGGGTCCAGTGCAAGCTCCAGCCCCTGACCAGAGTCCATTTATTGGCTCCAGCTCATATGCCCGTGGCAATAGTTGCCGAGCCAGGGGTACGGGAGAAGGCCACGGAGGCGCCCTGAACTGCCTGCTCCGCCCTGGCCTCCCCAGCTCCTGGAGCCACCCTGGAGGCTGCCTAACCTGCCAGCACCGCCCTGCTCACCAGCCTGTCACCTCCAGGACTTCAGGGTGCCCGCCCCCTGGGCGCACCTTCAGGGAGGGGGAGGTAATGTCACATGTCTGTTTGTTTTGGTTTCTTTGTTTGATTTTCATTAGTTCCTGTGGCCCTTTGTTATAAGTTCCCACCACGCATCAGTCTTCATGGTCACCATCATTATTAGTTCATGTTGATCAGCTGTGTCTTGTTAATCACCTTGTTATCCACACTACTTAAGTTTCTGCTTTTCAGTTGTTCTTTGTCCAGTCTCGTCAGTGTTATGTGCGTTAAGCTCTTCATGTTTGGATTTACCTTTATGATCATCGTGTTTGTGTTGGATCATCTACACAGCGTTGTGACAGCAACCTGTAAATGTTACCATTTCAAACTGTAATTTACAACAATAATAATAAAAATAAACTGCTAAATTGCAAGGCTGCGCTGCTATTAAAATCTATTTTGTGCCTTTAACATGTACTGACAACATGCCATATGTATATACAGTATGTGTATATATATATATATATACATACAGTACAGTCAAAAGTTTGGAACCACTAAGATTTTTAATGTTTTTAAAAGAAGTTTCGTCTGCTCACCAAGGCTACATTTATTTAATTAAAAATACAGTAAAAACAGTAATATTGTGAAATATTATTACAATTTAAAATAACTGTTTTCTATTTGAATATATTTGACAAAGTAATTTATTCCTGTGACGGCAAAGCTGAATTTTCAGCATCATTACTCCAGTCTTCAGTGTCACATGATCCTTCAGAAATCATTCTAATATGCTGATCTGCTGCTCAAGAAACATTTAATGTGTACAATTGTACAAAATATTTGTGTACAATATTTTTTTTCAGGATTATTTGATGAATAGAAAGTTCAAAAGAACAGTGTTTATCTGAAATCTAATCTTTTGTAACATTATAAATGTCTTTACTGCCACTTTTGATTGATTTAATGCATCCTTGCTGAATAAAAGTATTAATTTCTTTAAAAAAAATAAAAAATAAAAATTCTTACTGACCCCAAACTTTTGAACGGTAGTGTATAATGCTACAGAAGCTTTGTATTTCAGATAAATGCTGTTCTTTTGAACTTTCTATTCATCAAGGAATCCTGAAAAAAAAAGTACACAACTGTTTTCAACATTGAAAATAATCATACATTTTTATTGAGCAGCAAATCAGCATATTAGAATGATTTCTGAAGGATCATGTGACACTGAAGACTGGAGTAACGATGCTGAAAATTCAGCGTTGCATCACAGGAATAAATTACTTTGTCAAATATATTTAAATAGTACACAGTTATTTTAAATTGTAATAATATTTCACAATATTACTGTTTTTTACTGTATTTTTAATTAAATAAATGTAGCCTTGGTGAGCAGACGAAACTTCTTTTAAAAACATTAAAAATCTTAGTGGTTCCAAACTTTTGGACTGTACTGTATATATATATACTGTTCAAAGGTTTGAAGTTTTTGAAATAAGTAACTTCTGCTCACGAAGGCTGCATTTATTTGATTAAAAATTTAAAAGTATAGTTAAAACAGTGATATTGTGAAATATTATTACAATATAAATTAACTGTTTTCTGTTTTAATATACTTTAAACGGCAATTTATTCCTTTGATCAAAGCTGAATTTTCAGCATCATTACTCCAGTCTTCAGTGTCACACGATCCTTCAGAAATCAATCTAATATGCTGATTTGCTGCTCAAGAAACGTTATCAATGTTGAAAACAGTTGTGCTGCGTAATATTTTTGTGGAAATGGTGATACTTTTTGATGAATAGAAAGTTAAGTTAATCTTTTTTTTTCATTTCAAAGAGGCATTTTCATTTGCCCATACTCAAAGAAAGAAAAGAAAAAGAACAGTGCCCTCTACACATGGTATTTGATCAAAATATCTAGGGTTTGTGGAATAATTCAGGAAATAAGAAGTGGAAGTGTGTGTGCTTGAGCTGATTGTGGAATCAGTGTGTGCAGTGGAGGCTGGAGAGAGCAGCTCATTACTGGAGCTGAGGCAGCCGCTCTTTGATGTGGCAATCACTGCGGAGCTGCAGGAATTCCACACAGATGTTGCCCTGGTCTCCGCAGCAACGGCAGAGGCGGAACAGCCGCCCTTGTGCTGACTGCGTGTCTTATGACAAAAACAAAACTTCTCAAATCAACTCAAATATAAGATTGGACATATCCCGTTTATTTTTGGTTACTACGTAATTCCTACTTATTTGTGTTGTTTTGTAGTTTTAAGTACTTTAATATTATTACACCATAGTAATAGTAGAGCCAAACGTTTGTAGTGAAGATCAGTCGTTTATATCTTAGATTAGTTGTAGCATTGCAATGCTGAAAGCATCAAGAAGGACTATAACAAATACATAAAGAATGTAAATATGCATAAAGTTTTTTAAGCTATTACAAGAACACAAGAAACAGTGTGGAGCTCATATAATCTCCATGAAGTCTGAGATGAGAGGGGGACGTAATTACACAGCAGACTGTCAAACACACCTCCCCTCGGCCTCAGGGGGTCAGCTTGTAAAGGAAGGAAGGAAGTCATTTTCAGAACAAAAACAGAAAAGGCCTCTGGAAAAAAAAGAGGCAGTTTAAGAAAAAGAAAACAAAGGCAGATGGACAAAGAATAAGGAAATGTAAATGTGGCATGGAGTAGAGGAACCATCAGAGGAAGAGACACAGTATCCGTGCCTGGAATAGAGATAGAGGGGAAACATTTGCTTTATGGCCTGCTGTCACACAATGCCTTCCTCCTGCCTGACCACCACCGCCGACTTAGATCAGGCCACTTCCTGTCGGGCATGACGGACAGTACAACGTCCTTGCACGTTTATTTTGCTCCATAAAATAGAAATAATCTAGGTGTACTCGACTGTGCTATTTTGAGACACCATGAAATATGGACTAAAATGTGCTATGATATACTATCTCTGTATTTAAAAGAAATATATTTAGTTACCACTTGTAGTACACTAAGTGGTATCTAAATACATTTTTTAAATACATATTAAAAGCACATTTTAGTTCATATTTCATGGTGTCTNTCCTTGCACGTTTATTTTGCTCCATAAAATAGAAATAATCTAGGTGTACTCGACTGTGCTATTTTGAGACACCATGAAATATGGACTAAAATGTGCTATGATATACTATCTCTGTATTTAAAAGAAATATATTTAGTTACCACTTGTAGTACACTATGGGTTCAAATGTATTATAAGTGGTATCTAAATACATTTTTTAAATACATATTAAAAGCACATTTTAGTTCATATTTCATGGTGTCTCAAAATAGCACAGTTCAGTACACTTAGATTATATGAATGTACATTATCTAATGATTTCTCATGCATTAGTAATATAATAATGCTTGTTAAAGTTATTAATGAAAGTAATTTTAAAGTGTGACCCATAAGAAAGAAAAAAAATTATATATATATATATATATTACATATATATAATAG
>RJVU01080244.1:1238-66110 GCA_003731715.1 Anabarilius grahami | reverse complement strand
ACATATATAAAATAGCTAAAACCATAAAAAATTACATCATTTTAAATAAAACAAACATTAACTGAAATAAAATATAAAACTTTCAATTGTTTTGTTTCAGCAAAATGTGTCTTTTTCATTCAGTTTAAGTTGAAATACTAAAATAACTACAAAAAAATAAAACATAATAAAAAACTATATAGGCATATTTAAAAAAAAATAATAATTCAAATAACAAAAACACACTGAATTGTTAAAACATTTGTTAAAATGAAAATGAAAACAAAAAAATATATAAAAATAGAATCTGATTCAAAATATTAACAAAAACTCTAATAGTTTTATGATAATTGAATATCTACACTGTAAAAAAAATATTTTCATGATTTATCACAATTTTTTTCATTTGTCAAATCAACTTAAATAATTAATGTGGTTTAGATAACGGAATATTTTGAGTTTCTGTTGATTAAACCAATCGCCTTCATCGTATTAACTCAATTTTAATTTCATTGAACTCAAATTTTTTTAAGTTAAAACAACAATTCTTTTTTACAGTGTATATATATAAATATGGATGCACTTTTTCCCCCTCACACTGTTAGTTGATTTATTGATTCTCAAAATTGCTTCTCAAACAGGCACTTTCCTAAAAAGGACATCATATCTTTCCTTCCAGAGATGTCACGATGAGTAGGTGATTTTAGCTTTCCTGGTATTGTATAAATACAGTAAGCATTCGGTCTGTAAGTGAGCTGAAGAGTATATTTGTAGACACTGACGATCAAGTACTGCAATCAGAAAGACACAATGGATGCACATGTAAATACACACGTGCTTCTAACTGAGCGAGAGAGGCTGAATGGAACTGCGCAGAGGACAGGGAGTATCATGTTCACATTTGTTTCAGATTTCAACCATGTAAACAAAGGGAGGCAGGCAGACACGCTGGGGCCCGTTTAAATTAGGCCCCAATAAGATCTGTCAAATCCACAAGCCCAGAGCCTCTCGCAAAGCTCAAATCGAATCAAAAGCAGCCCTTTGATGGTCTCCGAGTTTGGTCTCTATAACAATTATTTTTGTTTTAATAATCATTCCCTGGTTTTGAGCTGGAAGACACAGCAGAGCTTTGGTGGGAGGGAATGGAACCCTTACACACACACTCGCACACACACACACATTAAGGGAATAGGGAGCAAGCGCTCAGATGCAGCAGGGTTTCTCCGGTCTCTTCTTGAGCCCAAGAATGATATCATACATTCTAGGGAGTGTGGGAGAGAGTTAAAGCAGCGAGCGGAGGGCTGCAGCTCCGTCCTTGATTTGCTCCACTCAAAATGAATGACCTGAGAGGCACATCCATTAAGAAAGAATGTGTGGCAGTAAAGTTGTGCTTTGGTTTAAAGGGGTCGTATCATGAGGAATCCAATCTTCATTGATCTTTTCAGAAAAGAGTTTATTCGATAAAAACATACAGAAACTTTCAGAACCAAAAACGTCCTCCACTGTGAAAAATAATTAAGCTGTAAAAATAACATGTTCTGAACTTTTACAGCAACAAAGCCTATTGGGTAATCAGAAACTTAGTCCATGTGGTCATGGTGAGGAAATGAGGAGAAAGTCAAATAGATAAAATTCTATAAATATAAGGGAAAAGTCCTTCAAAGTCCATTGTGTGGTTGGAACGACAGCTCTCGACCTGTGGTTAGAAGCATAGTTTCTTGTTTTCATGATGTGGACTTAATAAATCCTTATCTTGAGCAAAATAAGCAAGCTGACATTCAGTACAATCTATATATTTTATTTCGAATTTATACAAATGTCATTTATATCTTTTAGTTTGTCAAAAGATTTAAAGCACCATTTTTGAAGAGTGCGCATGTACGTACGTGCTCCAGCACGTAAGAACGAGCCTAAGATTGAATCTGGAAATTAAGCAAAATAACTGAGAAAAAGAGAATTATTCCTCAGATGCCATGTCCGTAATTTATAGCAAAAGATTTTGCATTAATTCAATCTCAAACGGATTCATTTAAAGAGAAAACTCCACAACCTGCGTGACATCATTAACCAATGTGGTTGAACGAAAAAAAAATTGTGACAATACGGTTTTGGGAAACTATGGAAGCTTGTTTCTGCCATGGAATATAAAATAATAAAGGTAATTGCTACTTTTTATCTCACAATTTCTACTTTTTTTTCTTGAAATTGCGAGTTTAACTGTGAGATTTAAAACTGTTTAAATCTCACAGTTCATACTTTTTTGACAGAATTGTGTGATATAAAGTTGCAATTGTGAGTAATAAAGTCAGAATTGAGAGATATAAACTTGCTATTTTAGTTAAGCAGTGAGTTACGTCATTGTACGGGAAACGCACCCGTCTAGTTTCTCTCTCTATGAAGCCCCTCCTTCCGAAAAGTGCAATTTTTTTTCTTGAAATTGCGAGTTTAAATCACACAGTTCAAATCTCATAGTTCATACTTTTTTGTCAGAATTGTGTGATATAAAGTCGCAATTGGTAGTTATAAAGTCAGAATTGTGAGATATAGTTCCAATTGCAATTGCAAGTTATAAGGTCAGAATTGCAAGACATAAAGTTCAATTGCATGTTATAAAGTCAGAATTGGGAGATATAGTCGCAATTGCGAGATATAGTCGCAATTGCGAGTAATAGTCAGAATTGCGAGATATTGTCGCAATTGCGAGTTATAAAGTCAGAATTGCAAGACATAAAGTCGAATTGCATGTTATAGTGTCAGAATTGTAAGATATAAAATCGCAGTTGCATGTTATAAAGTCAGACTTGTGAGATATAAAGTCGCAGTTGCGTGTTATAAAGTCAGAATTGTGAGATATAAAGTCGCAGTTGCGTGTTAATAAAAGTCCCAATTGCAAGACATAAAGTCAGAATTGCGAGATATAAAGTCGCAGTTGCGTGTTATAAAGTCAGAATTGCGAGATATAGTCGCAATTGCAAGTGATAGTCAGAATTGTGAGATATAAAGTCGCAGTTGCGTGTTAATAAAAGTCCCAATTGCGAGTAATAGTCAGAATTGTGAGATATTGTCGCAATTGTGAGTTATAAAGTCAGAATTGCGAGATGTAAAGTCGCAGTTGCCAGAATTGACCCTTCGCCGGGAGTTTGATTGACAAGCGATCTAACCAATCAGAACGCCGCATCCGTCATTTTGTCCGACAAAGCAGCCAGTAGTTAGAAGAGTAACCTCGGTGGAGTTAAACTTGAAAAATTGTGTATATTGACGTCTTTCCGCGTTTGAAACAACATTCATTCTCATGTTCATTCATGTTTATTTGATGTTATAAATGGACTAGTAGGAAGAGATGATCGGTTTACGAGCCTCTTGAGCTGACGCGCTACAGCAATCTGTCACGATCATGGTCACGACACATTAAAGAGCCAGAAAACGGTTTTTATTGTTTGAATTTCTTTAAAAACTACACAGTTTGAAAGCTGGGACTTTGTTTAATATTATAAGTAACCTGCTTTGTCTTGTCTGTCGACATGTGGTCATGTATCCTCTTCGCTCCGCGATGTATTTTTCACTGCGTGTGGCGAGACAGCGCCACGGCTTGTCGGACAAAGCAACAGTAACTAAAGGGGGCGGGTCTTTGCGAAGGGTCAATTGCGAGATATAAAGTCGCAGTTGCGTGTTATAAAATCAGAATTGCGAGATATAGTCGCAATTGCGAGTAATAGTCAGAATTGCGAGATATTGTCGCAGTTGCGAGTTATAAAGTCAGAATTGAAAGACAAAGTCAAATTGCATGTTATAAAGTCAGAATTGCGAGATATAAAGTTGCAGTTGCCAGAATTGCGAGATATAAAGTCGCAGTTGCGTGTTATATAGTCAAAATTGCGAGATAAAGTCGCAATTGCGAGTAATAGTCAGAATTGCGAGATATTGTCGCAATTGCGAGTTATAAAGTCAGAATTGCAAGACAAAGTCGAATTGCATGTTATAAAGTCAGACTTGCGAGATATCAAAATCGCAGTTGCGTGTTATAAAGTCAGACTTGCGAGATATAAAGTCGCAGTTGCGTGTTATAAAGTCGTAATTGCGAGATAAAGTCGCAATTGCGAGTAAAGTCAGAATTGCGAGATATAAACTCGTAATTGCGGGGGAAAATAGTCAGAATTGCGAAAAAAGTTGCAATTGCATGTTATAAACTAAAGCCAGAATTGTGTGATATAAAGTCGCAATTGGGAGTTATAAAGTCAGAATTGTGAGATATAAACTTGCTATTTTAGTTAAGCAGTGAGTTACGTCATTGTATGGGAAACGCACCCGTTTAGTTTCTCTCTCTATGAAGCCCCTCCTTCCGAAAAGTGCAATATGTTCTGATTGGTCGGCTGTCAGTGTGTTGTGATTGGTCAACCACTTTGAGCGTGTTTGGGAAATGTCACGCCCCTTACCATAACCCCCTTTATTTTGCATATACCTTGGGCGGGAATTATTTAAATGAGGAATACTGTGACGTGTTCGTTCCCGGAAGAAAACTCAAGACTACAATGGAGTCTTTTCAGGGAGTTCAGAAACAGTGACACTGACACAGAGAATAACTCCCTTTGGAGAGACTTGTGCTTTTGTGCCTTTTTCGTGCTCAAAACGCAACATTACACACTAAAGAAAAAGTTGGAAACTTACAAGCCTGATAGTGTCCAGTCCATCAAACAAAGAGAGCGCTCACAGAGAACTTATTAAGTCCGCACATGGAGACAATTACTCCCTTTGGGCTGCAACTTTCATCAGGATCTGGACACTTTTCACTTCCTTTCCATGGCAACAGGCTGAGACGGGCCTCAGTAAACAATTCCAAAAGATCTTATTCAATGGCCTGTTTTTACAGCTCTGTGCACAGAAACAAAACACAACTGCCACAAAGTAACCTTATGCTGGGATGAACTTTGGACGTTATAACTTTAGATGCCTAGCCTTTAGACAGACTTGCTGTTGTGGGTAGTTGCCAGGGCGTTGCTATGCAGTTGCTATGGTGTTTGTAGAAGTTATTAGTTCAGTACTGTGTGTGTGGTTGTTCTGGGTGGTTGCCAAGTGGTTACTTAGTGGCACAAGTCGGAAAAGCTCACAAACACAAACTGTCTCTGGTATTCTGATCACTAAATATGTCTCGGTCATGAAGGAGAGAGCTTGTGACCCGGTGCCCGGTGAGAATGATAAGAGAGGCAGGCCGCAGCGGAGACAATGCCCACTTTGGCTTTTCCTCAGCTGGTCGGTGTGGGAAAGTGGTCACCCCTCCCTGTCCAGTCAGAGGATGTGGAGGCTCAAAGCTGTTATCTGCTCACAATAACATCCTGGTACATGTACCACACTGTTCTGTCTAAAGGGAAGTTGGAAACAAATAAAAAACGCCACAATCATGAGTGACAGTAAACATACGAAATATTTAAAAAGTAAGTTAATTACTTCCAATCTCATCCGTATCCAGCCAAGACACATTTTAAAAGTTTATATATATGAAATTGCAGAGAACAGTGTCAAAAGAAAGAAAAAAGTTGTAGTTTGTATAAAAAATTTAAAGGATTAGTTCACTTCAGAATTCAAATTTCCTGATAATTTACTCACCCCCATGTCATCCAAGATGTTTATGTCTTTCTTTCTTCAGTCTAAAAGAAATTAAGGTTTTTGAGGAAAACATTCCAGGATTTTTCTCTATATAAAGGACTTCAACAGAGTTCAACGGGTTGAAGGTCCAAACTGCAGTTTCAGTGCAGCTTCAAAGGGCTCTTCATGATCCCAGACGAGGAATAAGGGTCTTATCTAGCGAAACGATTGGCCGTTTTCTAAAATAAATAAAAATGGATATACTTTTTAACCACAAATGCTCTTCTTGCACAGCTCTGTGATGTGCCACGCATTATGAAATCACATTGGAAAGGTCACATGTGACGCAGGCGGAAGTACCGCTGTAGGGTGAAAAACATCTAATTTTCTCCTCCAACTTTTTACCTTTTTTGGTAAGGTTGATTGACTTAGTCTTTGCACATTCGCTTTGTAAACACTGGATCAGTACTTCCGCCCTACGTCACACGTGACCTTTCCAACATGATTACGTAATGTGTGGCGGATCACAGAGCAAGACGAGAATTTGTGGTTAAAAAGTATATGAATTTTTATTTTTTTTAGAAAATGACCTATCGTTTCTCTAGATAAGACCCTTATTCCTCATCTGGGATCGTGTAGAGCCCTTTGAAGCTGCACTGAAACTGTAATTTGGACCTTCAACCCTTTGTACGCCACTGAAGTCCACTATATGGAGAAAAATCCTGGAAAGTTTTCCTCAAAAAAACCTTAATTTCTTTTAGACTGAAGAAAGAAAGACATAAGCATCTTGGATTCTAAAAAAAAGGCTTGATTTTCAAAATATAATTTTCTATGATTTATTCTTGTGATTTTGGGGTGAAATGTGGCATGGGCATGTTTTCATGATAATCACTCGACGGGGAAGTCGTCCATGCAGTCAGGCTGATGATTAGTGCACTGCCTGATGGGTCCAGACAAGAACGGCTGTATCTGCGCCTGAATGACTCTAAAAACAACACCTACAGCAGGAGACAAACAACAGGTGGAGGAACAAGCCCAAACAAGCAAACAGGAAAGAGCAGAAGCAGCTGTCTCACATTGCCTCCAGACAGGAAACCAGGGTCCAGAGCAGAGCCACGCTCTTCTTCAGACAGCACTGTGGTCTGACAAAAACAGGAAGGTGGATTACTGTGGTTTGCTGGTCGACAGTAGCTTCAATGAATAATCCCCCCAAATATAACATTTACTCAAACTCATATGACTTTTCAGACACACTATATGGTGTCTTTAACTATTATGTACTTAGATAAATAATAATAATTGTTACAAGGCCACTTCAAAACTCATTCTACAGTGAGGAAGATTATTCACAGGTGGAAAACATTCAAAACAGACACCAGTCTTCCCATGAGTGGACGTCCCAGCAAATTTACCCCAAGATCAGACCATGTAATGCTCAGAGAAATTGCAGACAGCCCAGAAACTACACCTCAGACTCTACAGGCCTCAGTTAACATGTTAAATGATAAAGTTCAAGACAGTGCAATTAGAAAAAGACGGGTCAAGTTTGGAAGGGTTTCCAGGAGTGAAGTGAAGTGACATGTGGCCAAGTATGGTGACCCATACTCGGAATTTGTGCTCTGCATTTAACCCATCCAAGTGCACACACACAGCAGTGAGCACACACACCGTGAACACACACCCGGAGCAGTAGGCAGCCATTGCTGCGGCGCCCGGGGAGCAGTTGGGGGTACGGTGCCTTGCTCAAGGGTCTCACCTCAGTCGTGGTATTGAGGGTGGGGAGAGCGCTGGACATTCACTCCCCTCACCAACACTCCCTGCCGGACCTGAGACTCGAACCCATGACCTTTGGGTTACAAGTCCGACTCTCTATCCATTAGGCCACGACTGCCCCACAACAAAGAAAGCCTCTTCTCTCTAAAAAAGCATAGCAGCACGGCTTAGGTTTGCAAAGTTGCTTCTGAACAAACCACAAGACTTCTGGAACAAAGTCCTTTGGACAGATGGGACCAAACTGGAGATGTTTGGCCATAATGCACAGCGCCAAATTTGGTGAAAACCAAAAGAGCATATCAGCACAAACACCTCACACCAAAAGTCAAGCATGCGGGTATAGGGCTGATGATTTTAGGCTTGTTTTGTAGCCACAGGACCTGGGCACCTCACAGTCATTGTGTCGACCATGAACTCCTCTGTATACCAAAGTCAAATGTGAGACCATCCGTCCGACATCTAAAGCTTGGCCAAAATTGGGTCATGCAACTGGACAATGATCTGAAGATTACCAGCAAATCTACAACAGAATGGCTGAAAAAGGTGTTGCAATGTCCCAGTGGAGTCCAGAACTCAACCCAACTGAAAAGCTGTGCATAGACAAATGTCCACAAACCTCAATGAACTGGAGCAAGTTTGCATTTTCAGGCCCCCAAAATGCCATTGTCGTAAATGAACAGCCAAAACGCATACAATTTTTAGTTGAAAATGGTGTGTAAATGGCCTCATAGACTACTTGTAGTTTTGGAGTTTCCATTTACATCCATTATATAGACAAGAGCAGCCCGGATATTCTTCAAAAACTCACTTTTTTTGTGAACTATTAATTCAAACCATGTAATGAATCAGTGTTGGCTTTTAAATTGGAAGCCGCAACATTTGTGATCCTTTCATAGAAATGTTGGATTTAATGGCATTAGATACATTCATATGCACCCAAATAACCAGTTAGTGGTCAGATTGATGGCTCAATCGGATTGAAAAGCCTTCATGTAAACACCTCTATCAATCCAATTGAGCTCAGTCTGAATGACGGGTGGTATAGACCTGAAATGATCTAATCAATAGGAAAAAATGTATGACTATCTTCTCAATCTGATTCAAAAATACCTTGCACACATGCACAGTGCTGTGATGTGTATGTTTACACCCCCCCCCCTACGAAACAGACTTGGCAGACGCTCAGTGAATTTCTTTTTACATATGTCATCAAGGCAACAACAATAATGGTCACAGTATCTCCGGTGACATTTTAGCGGTGACTGCGTATGCGCTGAAGTTTTGTTCGGAAATCGGAATACATAAGTGCATACGTAAATTGTAAAAGTTGAGGGTTCATATACACATAACTTTCAGAATCTGATTCATCTGGATTGACAAAAATCACTGCATGTAAACTACCCCGGAACTTAAAGTGGGCCTCATATCTTAATCAGAATTCCAAAAGCTGCAGGCAAAAGGGCCCTTAGCAGAGGTAAGGAATTGCTTCCTTTCTTTTAAAGCAAGAAAAAAGTGACCTCATTACGAGAAAATACGTCTTAAATGTTTGCACATGTGGAGGCTGATGCTATTTGCAGTCACCAAGCAGCATAGCAGGCCAAGCCTTTGGGGACATTTCTCTCCCCCTCTTTTCTTGCCAGATAATCGTCCATATGCTTTTTTAGAAACATCCTGAGCGAAACAGCTTAATGTCCTGTATGGCTTTCACATGTTTGGGCTGCTCAAAGACTTCTGGGTCCAGATGCAAGCACTGCAGTCGTGTCTGGCTAGAAGCGCATTAGGAGCCGGGGGAAGAGTGTCACGTGTTCGATCTGCAATTTTGATTGATTACAGCTTACCGAGGGCCAATGAGCGATTCAGATGGGTGAAATGACGGCTAAAGGCCTGTTCGCACTAATAACGATAATAACTATAACAAAACTGTATTAGCATCCACACCAACACATAATATTGTTGTTTATTCTGCAGTTTCGTCGTCTTCCGCCTTAAATGCTCGAGCTCTTTAAAGCAGGATGGATTCTGATTGGCTGTTAATGTGTTTATCATTCATCATATGGAAAAAAAAAATTGTTCTGAAAACAGTGATTTCAAAGATAATGTTTCTCTGTACCATTATTGTTATAGCTTATATTTAGAAGCATTTTTAGAACTATACACTCTAAAAAATGTTTGGTTAAAAACAACCCAAGTTGGGTTGAAAATGGACAAACCCAGCAATTGGGTTGTTTTAACCCAGTGGTTGGGTTAAATGTTTGCCCAACCTGCTGGGTAGTTTTATTTAACCCAACTACTGATTAAAAATGACTATATGGCTGGCTTAAAATGAATCCAAAATAGGTGAGAAATTAAAAATCAGACATAATTACTAGAGGCAACAATAATAATCAAAAGGTGTACATTTATTAATAAGCAATTTAATAAATGTTTATTGTTTATTATTCGTTATCTTATTAATAAAATGCTCATTTATTAAACATATTAATAAATGTTAATTTCCAGCATATTTTGGGTTCATTTTAAGCAAGCAATACAGTAATTTTTATACAACAGTTGAGTTAAATAAAACTACCCAGCACGTTGGGCAAACATTTAACCCAACCACTGGGTTAAAACAACCCAATTGCTGGGTTTGTCCATTTTCAACCCAACTTGGGTTGTTTTTAACCCAGCATTTTTTAGAGTGTAGTTATCGTCCTTGGTGTGAATGGGCCTTAAAGGGATAGTTCACCCAAAAATGAAAATTATCCCATGATTTACTCACCCTCAAGCCATCCTAGGTGTACTATATGACTATCTTCTTTCAGACGAACACAATCGGAGATATATTTAAAAATATCCTGGCTCTTCCGAGCTTTATAATGGTAGTGAAGGGGGACCAGATTTTGAAGGCAAAAAAATTCTTGCATCCATCATAAAAGTAATCCATACGACTCCAGGGGGTTAATAAATGTCTTTTGAAGCGAAGCGATGTGTTTTTGTAAGAAAAATGTCCATATTTAAAACTTTATAAATTCAAATAACTAGCTTCGGGCAGACGACCGTACGCATACTGCGCAAGTCGACTTGCGCCTAATGAGAAACCCATGCCGCGACGTATGACGTAGATGTAGGAGTATCGTAAGCTTAGACGCCTCTCGCAGTTCAAACAAAAACTGGGCTGTGCAACAAACTCAAGGTCCTCTTCTATCGAAATCCTCCGACATTTCTCTTTAAAAGTTCTCATTTTAGACTTCTAATTCGTGACCGGTGTTTTGTTTTGCTCTATCCTCTGAGCTTCCGCATTCGTCATTATGTCACGCGTCGGGTCAGAGGTTGCTCTTCCACTACAAATCGATGCGTACGGCCTTCTGCCGGAAGCTAGTTATTATACAAGTTTTCAATATGAATATCAAAACCCATCGCTTTGCTTTATTAACCCCCTGGAGTCGTATTGGATTACTTTTATGATGGATGAATGCATTTATTTTTTTTTTGCTTCAAAATAAGGCCCCCCTTCACTAAACCTGGGAGGAGCAAGGATATTTTTAAATATATTTCCGATTGAATCGTCTGAAAGAAGATAGTCATATACAGCTAGAATGGCTTGAGGGTGAGTAAATCATGGGGTAATTTTCATTTTTGGGTGAACTATCCCTTTAAGGGACACCAAAAATTTAAATACGTGCACAGGTCAACAGGATACACTGGAAGTCTAAATCCTACCAAATTCTTATCAAATTTGAATTTTTAAGCGAACAATTCCTTGGCAGACTTGGCAAACAGCACAAATGTAGGCCGATTACTGGTTTCTGTCATTTTTATTGGGACCTATGACAAACATGTAGAACTGACACCGGCCAGGCCGCCATGTAGTTCTGATATGATCAACTGGTATTTACAAAGTACTTTCTTTTTCCCCCCCCATCTTTTCCTAAAAGCAGGAGCTACATTGATCATACATGTTAGAAACGATTAAAAAAAAAATAGAAATAAAAATGTACATCATACACTTGATATAGATTTTTTTGCTTTTTACAGAGGTAAAAATTGGGATTGTAAAAAACAAAACTAATCAATACAATAGGTTTTATTTCATTTTTTTTTATATATATATTTTTCTGTTTCTTTTCTCTTTTTTAGTATACAAGGAGATAGATTAACATGATGCTTCAGGCACTTTTTAACAGGTAAATGTGTGTAGTAGCAAGACGTTGCACAAGGACAGACGTTCATACAGAATGCTTTTGGTTAACTTTCCATTACCACAGATAGAAAAATAAAATGCAGCTCTTCTATAAGCTTGGATGACAGCGGTATTGCAGAAGCTGACATATTCAGATACAGAAAGGACGTGCGGTGAATGAAGGACACAGTGACAGCTGACACCTCTCTGCGGAGGTAAGCGTGAGGACTCCAGTGAACCGACAGGGGGCTTCTCCTCGTTCCCCGAAAGTGAGACCAAACCACACAGCACGACCCCCCACTCTTAAAAATAAAAGCTTTTACAACCTCAACCTTCTATGGTATGGTCCTTCAGAAAATGTCCAAAAGTCTGTGACCACATTGAATGTTTTTCATTTAAACCTGGAAATTTAATCACTAGGCTTTAGATTTTTGGGGGAAATTAAACACAAAGAAACAAGGGGACTAACTCTTAAATGTTTCAATTACACTTTCCACTTTCTCTTATACTACAATATGATTTGTAATGAAATGTATTCTCTTAGAAAAATGCCAAATTGAAGCATTTTAGCTTTTGGACCCCATTGTATGCACTTTTAAGAACACAAAACTGCTTCATTTTAACCAGAGGATACAAAGACCATGTTCAGAACGGAATACTACTAATTGAATACTGTGCTGTATACAATGACATTTAAAAAAGTGAGTGAAACAGTATGCATTATTGCCACATGACCACATCATGTTTAAGTCAGCAAATAATATACATTTTGATCCAGCAAATAATACATTTAAATCAAATTTAATCCAATCTTGTGTAAAAACAGATTTACTTTTGACAATCCAATCAAACAAGAGATTGTGGCTGATTTTCTAGGCCTGTTCACACCAAGGACAATAACTAAAACTATAAAGTTTTAATAATCGTTTTAATTCTGTGAGAATAGAGTGCAACAGTCAGGTTCTGAAAGTAAAAACTCATTCATTTACTCCATAGGGAAACTGATTTTGAACGTTAACTTGTAAACCTTTACAGACGGACCTACTGTGAGCCACGAGGTTGTATAATCAATGGTATTTGCTTCTGTTGAAGCCATCAGCCTGCATTATTTTAGCTTCTTTTCTTTTTTTTAAATAGTCGTGTTGAACAGGCAGAATTCCTGGTGAAAAAGTACATTACCCATGGTGCCAATCAGAGAGTCCGAAAAAAGCAACACACACCAAAAGAGTTATGTAGCTCCGCCCACTCCCATGAAGCACTGTGAATGATGTAATTGAGTCGATCTACGCTCTCAAAGTACTTATATATATATTATTAACATAAATTAGTAGTTTTCTATTTCTCTATCGTTTTTAATTTGATTATGCTGTTTGCAATGCTTCATGGGATTGTAGTTCTTTCCCTCACTATAGTCGCTAAGTACACTGTAAAAAATTATTTTCATGATTTGTTATTACATTTTTTCTTTTGTCAAATCAACTTAGATAATTAATGTGGTTCAGATAACATCATATTTTGAGTTTCTGTTGATTAAACCAATCGCCTTCATTGTATTAACTCAAATTTTTAATTTCAATGAACTCAAAATTTTAAGGCAACCAGGTAACTTTTTTTAAGTTAAACCAACAATTCTTTTTTAAAGTGTACACGATCTTGTACCTTTGTATTTTTGTCTGATTTTCAAAAAATTTTTTTTACTTCAAATCAAAGTTTGTAGTGTTTTAGTGATTCACCTCATAGCTTGGTTCATGGCTTATAACTCTTTAACAAAGACTTTTTTGAAATCCCTATGGGAGAAATGAATGGAAAAAATACTTTCGGAACCAGCGCCACTGAAAAAGGTCACTGTTGCACTCTATAGCGAAGTCCACATCAACACTACAATGCTAACAACACAGAGGAACAATATAACTGCCAGCCAATCAGAATCCACCCGAATTTGAAGAGTCAGTTGGTGTGGACACTCATTGACAATTAATCTTGTTGTGAACAGGTCTTATTCCCATTTCATCCATCACAGTGAAAATGGAAGGTCATATCAACCGCATTTGCATTGTGGGATACAGTAGTCTCTGCAAAAAAAAAAAAAAAAGTGCTGCAGCAATAGTAATAGTAGTATGCTATTCCGAACCAATCTTTGAGCCAATGATGTGACATCAAGTCACTTTTTTGAACCTTTATAACGAAAAAAAGAAAATGGTTCTTGTTGAGAAGAGGTTCTGCAACGAACCATTAAAGAACCTTTATTTTTAAGAGCACATTGTCATTTGAGAACACGCCACCATTGAGAACATGGTTTTGAGGCTGAACGTTTATATAACATGAAGAAGCATTTGACGCACATATACTGTACATTCTTTGACTGCACACACAGTTTGAATAGCAATGCTCTGTCAGTCGATGATTTATTCAGACAAAGCATAAACAGGGGAAGGTGACTGGTTAACCACGAAGTCCTTCCCAGGGGTGGGTGAGGTGATGAGACGGACTCGACACATTCGAGCCGCCTCACGGATTGTACCATGCCATTTGACTCCCGCAATAATTGGAGCACATTTTTAATCAACAGAAAGGCCTATCTATTGGGGTATTTAATTTTTTTTATATAATAGAAAAATATCTATCCACTATTTTCACTTCTTTGAGGAACTGAATTGATTCATTTTACTGTCCTCTCAAAAGTTCTTTGAGACAAAATTAAGGCGTTAAGTTATTGTCATGAAGAAACTGGAGAACGGTTTGGCAAATGTCCCTCTATAAAGCACCCTAAAAATCAAGCTTATTTTTCTGTTTCCTTTTGTTTTTCTTAGAGAAACGGACTGGAGCTGGAAACATCTTTGAGACAACAATTCCTTTTTTCTAGAGACCATAGAGACAAATTTTGAATCATCTGTCAGTAAGGGAAAAAAGATAGCGGTTTAGTGTTTTCCCTCCGTAGGATATCTAAAATCAAATAGACAGCAAAAAATCATTTTATTAATTGATATTTTTATCTTGTATTCCAGTAAAATATCCAAACATGAGAAGCAAAATTGCATAAAGTTCTGGGTATACTTCATTTTCCGCGTTCCACTTTGTCTTCCGCCTTTCAGAGTATACTCCTTTGGCCATGAGCGTGAAAATATTGGCGTGTGTGCACTATCTAGTGGACTTTGCTCAAGTCACTCACACATACGCTGTTGTACGTGCGCCGTCCGTGCGGACACAAAAATTGGTGCGCGAACCGTTGCGCAACGCAGACAGCCGAAGAATACTTTGGGCTTAAGACTGTTTTATTTCATATTGACTTGTTTTCCATTGTTTTTCTTATCCCATCGGCAAATAGGCATTGGCATTTTTTCTTCTTGTTTTAAGCATAAATCTAATATGAGGTTTATTTTTAAATCAATAGAAAATTATAATACATCGATAAAAATATAAGCTAAAATCCAACCAAATTCAGATATATTCTCCAAAAAAGCCTTATTTTACACAATTTTGCTTCTCAAGTAAATCAAGTAATTTGTTGCGAGGGTATTTCGATTGTTTTTCCAAGACAAAAATGTTGATTAAAAGAATGATTTTTTTTGCCGTTTAAGTGGCGTGGACTCACTAGAAACTCCTCTTTCCCCGTCATGGCTGTGCTTTTTTGCCCACAGACTGATAATTTCTCTCTATTTTTATTTTTTTTCTCCCTTTGGCTGGTGATTCAATTGACCGCGAAAAATAAATATGACAAAAATAATCTTTGGGTATCAAATACGCATCAACTCAAAAGCCACCCTCGCGTCCAAAATAAGTCAACTCTATGAGGAAAATGTCCGTTATCTGAAGCACAGCCGTGGCTGTCGAAGGTGATTACAATAATTCGATTTGAAACATATACATATGAGTATACAGTATTTACATATACTCTGGATGCAGCTTATGTAAATTTGGCTTAAATATAATAACAACAATACTATGCTGTGATACAATGTTATCATTCCTTTACAACACGCACGCAGGAATCGACACACGCTCTCCCACAAACACACTACAAATGGACGCTTCCAACTACAGGTTTAGTGTCTCGAGCTAATCTCGTTGTTATTGTTCTGAATGGTTAAAGGGCTTGGGATACAAATGCCAGTTTATGCAAAGACCTGTTCAGGAAGAGTAAACAGCTAATTCCTCCCTTTGCTGGCCACGAACGCAAAACCGAAACAAGCTATTCAAGTTCTTGAAAAGTCAAATCAGTGTAAAAAATATAAAGTACCTGCATAAGTAATGCATGACATGAAGGCTCCAGGAGCCACCTGACAAAAGAGGCATTTCTTTCACAAGGAACTGAGAAAAACATCCACAACAAAAGGGAAAGAAAAGAACATATACATATATATATATTCATATTTATAAAATCAAACCAAAAGAGAAGAGATTGTTTTTCAAGCCAGTTAAATGCACCAATTGTTTTCTGGAACCAGGAGAGACCGTGAAGTAAAAGACAGTAAAAGCTCCAACCGGGCCGCGTCGGTTTTGTCCGCTCCTGCCCTCCTCAGTGCTAGCGTTCCGAGGGGCGTGTTTAGGGATTGTTCGGGATGGGCAGGGGGTTCAGCCGACGGCCTTGTGCTTTCCTCCGCAGCAACCGCAGGCCACGCCGCAGCGGTGGCACACGTGCAGCGGCGGGTAGCAGCACAGACAGGGCGCCAGCACCGACAGACCCAGCAGGGCCGTCCAGCGAAGGCAGAAACGTTCCTCGCTGGTGTCGCACGAGCACGGGTCCGAGTAGTCGCCTTCTGGGTCAGACATGCAGTGGTAGAGCATGCTGTCGGCGCACCACATGAAGCTGACCCGGTGGATGCAGGTCCGGATAGGGTCGGGGGCGTCGTGGCACTGTCCGCGTCGGTTCTCCTCGTGGTTGAACATGTCCCGGCAGTAGACGCAGCGTGATCGCTCTCCGTCCTCTTTCCTTCGCTTGCCCTTGAGCTTGAACGCCCGAGGCTGGGTGGCCACCACTTCACTGCCGTCACCGCAATGGCTTTTGAGGTCGCACTGGCTGAAGTCGGAGCTGGGCACGTAGGGGTAATTGTAGTCGTGCTTTAAGGGTTCGTTCTTAGCGATGTGAACGTATGAGTCCGAGTCCTCAGGCTGGATGAACTTGTCAGGCACGGAGGCGTATCGGTAGTCCTCGTAGCCTGTGATCAGCCAGCGCTCCCGGGGGTTGATTCGGACGATCTCCTCATCCTCAAAGGGGAAGGGGTTCCTGGAGAACTTCTAAAAGGAAAGAAGGATTAAAAAGCATAAAAAGAGATGACTGTGCCCGTATGATCATACATTGCAATTCTTTTTTTTCTCACAATATTGAATCCTGTCATTTATTTGAAAATGTCATTTTCATGTTCCGTGTTCTTTTAGCTGTTACTTTATCTGATTTAGTAATATCATTTAAATATTGCTAATATTTAAAGGGGTCCTTGTTATGATTTCACTTTTGTGTAATGTTGCTGTTTGAGCATAAACAACATCTGCAAAGTTACAACGCTCAAAGTTCAATGCAAAGGGAGATATTTTCTTTTACAGAAATCGCATTTTAAGGACTACAACAAATGGCTGGTAGGGACTACAACGTGACAAACCCCAAAATGTCCATAAAACCTGCCCCAAGAATACACAACAAAGGGGGTGGAGGCCATGTTGAGCTGCTTTAGAGAAGAGGAAGAGTTGTTGTAGTAGAGTGTTGTTGCCATGCCGTCATTTTACGCCGGACTGCTTTACAATACAATATGACGGCAAATGCTAGTCGATGAGTTAAAGCAACTACATAAATTTATCAACTAACCGTTCAGAAATGTCCAGTTGCATTCTAAATGTTGTAACTCTCCATAAGTGTCCGACTCTGGTTTTGAACACTGTAAGGCTGAACACCGTTACTGACAATCCTCATTTTGGCTGCGTGAGATTCTCCAGCTTTGTTGTTGTTGAGCACCCGAAGCACGAGCTATTAAAGCTCCGCCCTCTTCTGGAAAGTGGGCATTGAGCAGTAGCTCATTTGCATTTAAAGGGACACGCACAAAAACGGCATGTTTTTGCTCACACTCAAATAGGGGCAAATTTGACAAGCTATAATAAATGATCTGTGGGGTATTTTGAGCTGAAACTTCACTGACACATTCTGCAGACACCAGAGTTTCAATTATTTTACATTTAGATCAAGGATCAAAGTTCCAGCCCGCCACCACAATTTTTATTACAATTCTGCCCCCCTTTTTGTGCCTGCATTCCAGAATGCTCCTGCTATCTTAAAGGCCCTGATGTAAACTGATGTAACATCATTTTGAACAAAATAAGGCCAAAATAAAGTTCGTTTTGGAGTTCATTTTGAGAGTTCGAAACTTTCCGTAAAAGTTCACTCCAGCTGGTAGTGTTCACTACCGTTGGTCCATGGCGATTATGTACTAGGTAGGTGTGCGCTGAGGCTCCGCCTTCTTTGACATGGATACACTGCAAAAAATGCTGTTCTTAATTAGAATTTTTGTCTTGTTTCTAGTCAAAATATCTTAAAGTTCTTAAATCAAGAAGCATTTTCTTGACAAGTAAAAATTATTTTCTTGTTTTCAGGAAATAATCTTAGTCCAAACTGAAAACAAGATTATATATCTTATTCTTGGTTTGAAATAAGATTATTTTGCTTACCCCATTGGCAGATTATTTTGCTTGTTTTAAGGAAAAACATACTTAATTTTGACTTATTTTTCCTGAAAACAAGAAAATAATTTTTACTTGTCAAGAAAATGCTTCTTGATTTAAGAACTTTAAGATATTTTGACTAGAAACAAGACAAAAATTCTAAGTAAGAACAGCATTTTTTGCAGTGTATCCTCTCTGGTTTATTTCTTCTGTTAATGAACACACTGGAACGCCGCTTTATAGTAGGTTGTAATTTTGATGAAATGAGACACTGGCACTGGTTTTTTGTGTGGAAAAAGATCACACTTTTTATAATTATATATAAGCTTAAAATAAAATATACATACACACTACTGTTCGAAAGTTTGGGGTCGTTAAGACTCTATGTGTTTGAAAGGAGTCTCTTAAGCTTACCAAGGCTGCATTTATTTGCAATAAATATATAAAAATTTTTATTTGATGTGTGATGTGTAATCAAAGCTGAATTTTCAGCATCATTACTCCAGTCTTCAGTGTCACATGGCTTTCAGAAATCATTCCAATATGCTGATTTGCTGCTCAAGAAACATTTCTTATTATTATCAATGTTGAAAGTTGTGATGCTTAATATTTTTGTGGAAACTGTTATATATTTTTGTTTAGAATTCTTGTATTTACTGTCACTTTTGATGGTTAATGCATCCTTGCTGAATAAAAGTATTCATTTCTTTTTACAGACACCAAACTTTACAATGACGGTGTATACAAGAATCCCTGATCTAGATGATTTATTAATATTCATTCTTTTATCCAAACATTTACTAGGCTCCAGTTTGTATTCCACGTGACGCACCTGATCCAAGCTGTAGCGCTCAGGCGCCCGGTACTGCAGAATGCAGCGATGCGGGTGAGGCTCGTAGAAGGTGGAGGTGGCCACTAGTTGTGTAGTATGCTCCTTCTTCTGAGATGAGTTTGAGGAGCTGTCGGTGGCAGTCTGAAGAACAAAAAAAAACACAAACTAGTCTCAGTCTCAAACAACCTAGAGACATTTGAAAATGAAATACATTATCTCAAGAGAAACATCAGGATGAAAAAACAAGAGCTGAACACAGTACATGTACTGTCCAGGAAACTGCGGTCAGTCTTGTCAACAAGACAAGAAGACAATCCAGATCACAGACAGGTGTTTTGCAGAGTAAATGCAGTTTTCCATGACATCATGGGCAAGTGGCATTGATTCACAGCTAAACATTAATACACCACACACACGTCCATATACTGCACATAAACACATATGCACATGTCAGTGCAGTCAATCCGACGTGACGTGGCTCAACTTCATTGTGCAATTAAACAAAAAAAAATCAGGCCTCAGGCCGCAGGATCTGTAAAAACCTCTGAAGTCTCCCTGTTATTAGAGGAACTTAAAATGATTCCAGCATGCTGGGATATAGGCCATCACACACAAAACCAACAGCTCTGGTCCGCAACATCACCAGAGAGACCTACAGAACACCTCAGCGCTTGTTCTATGTACCGAAATCAAGATATTCTCTTCCTGCTAAGGTAATAAAAAGAAAATAATTCTGAAGTGCACCACTGTATCTAATGTAGATTATATTTTGCATTTAATGATAACATTTTATCAAATGAAAACGTAGCTATGAACATCGAGAGTGGTCGAGCAGAAGGAAAAGGAGTGTAGATTTGCTCTATCATTGCCAAGTAAGAGTGAAACTGAGACTCTGAAACAGTCTGTCAGAAGAGGTCAATGGAAACGACCACATTTATACTTCAAACTTATGAGCAGAAATGCAGGATTGGAGCTCTCTGTCTGGATGAGCTCCAGTGAAAAGTTTCCAGCCTGGTCGTTAAACACAAAACATTAGAATGGTGCAGACAGACAGCTGCCTGCGGAGGTGGACTGAAAAGACAGACAGAACGACAGGCAGACAGGCAGGGCGGCTGGGCGGATGGGAAGTGATTAGTGGCTGAGAGTCTGGACGTGATCCTTCCTTTGGCTGAACCGGATGCCTTCAACAACCACCTGCCAGGTGGAGTGCGAGCACACACACACACACAGACTTCGAGCTTTAAAAAGATATATGTGGTTAGAAGAACGTATGTCAAAATATTGTTAAAAGAAGCTTGTTGGCATGAATAGTGAGAAACCAACAGAAAAATACCCTTAAATGTTGTTTTTTTTGTTGTCTGTTAGTTTTGAGGTGTTAGTGTACAAAATTCACTTTAAACATGTATGCATTTCAAATTTAAAGTCTTTCCCTTCTGGGAAAATGGAACAAAAATATTGACGATTTATCTTGGATGAATGCAGTCTCTAATAAAATGCCCTCCAGAATAATAATGAGAAAGTAAAACCTACTTCATTGGAAATTATACATAGACTGCAAATTCTCAATATGAGACAAGTTAAACAATTACCTAGTTCTGGCATGAAACTCTAGATGGCGCAGGCTGATAGGTCTTCAACCCATTTGGTAGTGATCATATAATTAACTACATAGCACAGCTGATTGGTTGCTGTTGCATCAGTGGCCAATGAGCTGTGGCTCAACATTCAAACAAATACCGGTTTCAGAAACCCTACACCTTCCCCAGCTCCACCTGAAAAGATCTGCTATGGGGTTAATTCATATATTTTACATATGCAGCAGCAGCAGCAGCGTAGCAGATCTATTCCGCCAAGACCAAATACATTAACATTGCCATATCCATTACCATGCCAATCTCCCAAGAGTCGTCATGACAGAATTATGATTATGAAAAAACAAATCCCGTGGCAATTATATGGCAATTAAAAGTGAGGAAGATCTGCTGTGGCGACCCCCAACGGGAGTAGCTAAAAGTGAAAGAGAATTAATTAATTTATTTTCTCATTTAAAATATGCCAAATAAATATGAGAATAATAAGCAAATAAACAAACAAGTATGCACTGGGTGACCCCTAACAGGAGCAGCTGAAAGTGAGAGAGATTTTATTTTATTTTGCATTCATCCATTTTCCAAACCGCTATGTAGGGGTGCAGAAATGCTGGAGCCTATCCCAGCATCTCGGGCTGTAGGCAGGGAAACATCCTGGACAGATGGTAAGTCCATCAAAGTGCTTTTATTTTATTTTAATGTCTTTTTAATAGTCAATGTTTAGTTATTTTTGTTGAAAAATAAACAATAAAAACATGTTATCACCTGCTTTTGACTAGCAACGGCATCATTTCAGAGCTGTAGTGTAACTAAAACTCTACAGGTCATTAAAAAAGTGACGCACTCTGTGATATGTCTCACCCAAACTCTCTTTTTTTAGGAAATATGTCAACACAGGAAAGAAAACTGTGTTCATCAAGCCATTTATGGGGTCTGTAGGATCACTGGAATCAGATAATGCCGTGCCACTCAAGCTGAGTTTTTCCATGTTTGAGACTAAACTCCAGCTGGGCGAGTGGAACAAGGAGTCTCCGGTGGCTGGCTGTGTCCCTGCACCTTGGTTCTCTCTGTCCCAGGCCAGCCTGGCCGGGCCTTGGTTTCCCCTTCGTGTTCATACAAAGACCTCAGAACTGCTGGCCAAAAATAATACAGGCGTCCCTCAAATCACTGCCAAGAGAGCCTGAGCTGACATGATTTAAAAATACGTTTAGGAGGATAGCTGGGGCCGGACAGCTGGAGATAATTAAAAACACAGACCCTTTCAGATGTTTACACTGCAGGTCTAAGAAACACTGGTCCAAAGTACTCAAGCAGTATCAGGCCGACAAAGATATAAAAACTAGTGAGCTGCTTTGCTGTCTACTGCCTACATAGGCTGATGTCTTCTAAGGCAGCATCCTAATCTATACGGAACCTAAAGATCCGAGTATGCTGCATTCTCCACATTCTGCTCTGTCAAGCACACAATTAAGTGCAAGTCAAAAAACACACTACTGACCCTGAGAGCGGACTACGTAGTGTACCTTTTGTTTTGAGCTCTCAATTAGTCGCACATGCATTGTTGTTTTTGCACCCGAGTCACAAAAAAATTGAACTGAACACGGATGGTGTGCACGAACATCGGCAGACTGTGCTGATGACAAAAAATAGTCATGCGGACTACCCGCAAGCAACATCGGATTCGGAATACGCACAAGCGAAGTATACTTTCGGCTTAAGAAGTGACTGATTTAGAATGCTCCCCATGGGAAACTTGTTTGTTTGTTTCTTTTTCGTTCTTCGCTTATGGGTAAAATGGAAATATTTGCTGCGCGCTTTCCATGCCAAAGAAGGTGGAGCCTCAGAGCCACACCAGCTTATTGCCACAGACTAATAGTAGTTCAAAGGAAGGCGTTTACCAGCTAGAACGATCTAGCTCTTGCTTTAGCAAGCTTTTTTGAACTCCTGAAACAAACTCCAGACAAAAAGTTTTTTTTTTTGTTTAAGTTTTTTGCCCTCAACTAATGATTTTTCTAGTTGACTAGTAGTCGTTCATTTAAGCGATTAGTCAACTAATTGCGCGTTTATATTAATGAACCATATAAATCATAAGAATGAGCCTTTAATCGTCATAGCCTAACATTTTAATAATTTATTTATTTATATAGTTTTCGGGTACAGAGATTGAGTCGACGATGCTGACTCGTCATCTCCGCAGTAGTGGACGCGCCTATATGCACGTTTCATACGAATTACATCATCTGAGAATATTTGTTTTAGATTTGAATCGGTTACTTTAAAAGTAGATATCTCAAGCTTTCCATAGATATATTTCTTATGTCCATTAGGCAAGTATATGCTAAGTTTTGGTTTATATTTGTGACGCGCTCAAGTTCACTTGAGACTGAGACAGCAGAAAGCGCAACCAGTTAGTTTTCATTATTTTACAAAAAACACAACATTTTATTTTTATTGTGAGTTTACAGAACCATTTCGAAAGTTGGATTATTCTTATCTGTATGACCAAAAGTCATAGCAAGTGATTGCACCGGCACCTCCATGTCATGCAGTAAGCGTGCTCTCCACACAAACACATGGATATGCACCAAATAATAGCGCACATTTATCTACATTTACATTTACATTTATGCATTTGGCAGACGCTTTTATCCAAAGCGACTTACATTGCATTATACTATGTATATTATACATTATACTATACATTTTTATCTGAGTATGTGCAATCCCTGGGATCGAACCCATGACCTTGGCATTGCTAGTGCCAACCTGCTAGTACAACCTCTTATCTAGGTTAACTTTAGAGTGAGCAGACTTGTAAAGTTGCTACTACTTGTATGTTTCAAGTGATAAGCCATATTTGAGGTTGATGAATGATAGGCGAATGTTTGGATTTCCTGTCGTTAACGATTTGTCCGTCACACAGGCTGTGTGATTTCCAATTTTGGTCAACTAAGCCTCTTCTCGTCGACTAACTGTTAGTCGACTATTAGGGGGCAGCCCTAGTTACACCAGTTTGTTCTTCGATTTCACATGAAGTATATTGTGGGCTTTAGTCCATTTATTCCAATAGGGTTTGATGTCAGCATGTTGCTAAGATAGTATTATGACACTCTTATAGGACATTTTGTTTTCTTCGTCTGCCATCTTGGACTTTTTCCTCTTGACTTAACGCAATGCATTATGGGATTGCCTGTAAAATGCAGCATTAAAATTTAGCCAAAACTAGGTATCTTAGTAGGCAACATAATCATCTAAAATGCCTAAACTGCTGCCTACGTAGGAAGCTCACTCAATTTTGGAACAGAAACGAAGAACAAAACAGAGAGAACAAAAAACAGCACACTAAAGTAAATCGCTAACCCCTACCACAAAATCAACGGTCTTATCGAAAAGCTCTAAAGTGTGTGGCGTAGCGCAGATAACAAGAGAGTTCAAAGGCACATGTGGCCCAACTCTGATTCAAAGGCATACCTTCCCAGCAGCAGAGCCGATGCCGGCCCGTTAATGACGCGCAATCAGTGGCGCAGTGGGGGAGGGAGGAAAGATAATGAGGGGGGTCTTTTGGGTAATTTCACAAATGGGCCCTCCTTCATTAAGTCTGAAGCTGGCCACCCTGTGGCACGAAACCACACCAGACCAATCCAAACTGGGCCGGCAGAACTGTTTGGGCAATAAACTGGCTATAACCAGACATAGCTTAATGTGGCCCCATAGGACTTACTGAGAGAGAGAGCCAGCATGAAGAGCACAAAAAATAGAAGCAGTGGTCAAAACCAAGCCCATACATAGACCAAAACTGAGTACAGAGGTCAGAAACAATAATGTAAGCCTTTAAAAACATGTGGGAAGGACCTACTACTACATAAGCAACAAAAAAAGTTGAATTTGAGACAGTTTCAATACAAAAGCAATAATTTTACTTTTTATTTGTTTTGTTTTTTTCTTGTAAAATTTGCTCTAATGATGCTAGGGTGTTGTGGGATGTTACTTGGGCATTGCAAGATGGTTGCTAAGGTGTTCTGAGTGTTTTTAACATGTTGCTATCCGGTTATCGGGTTTTCTGAGTTGTTGCAAGTCCACTCCCAAGTGTCTAAGACTTGGGTGCCCAATCCTGTTCCTGGAGCTCTACCTACTTACAGAGTTAAGCTCCAAATCTGATCAAACACACCTGTCTGTAATTATCAAATGCTCCTGAAGATCTTAATTAGCTGCTTCAGTTGTATTTGATCAGGGTTGGAGCTGAACTTTGCAGGAAGGTAGATGTCCAGGAACAGGATTGGGCACCCCTGGTCTAAGGCCCTGTTTACATCTGGTATTAAGATGCATTTTGGTCGATCACATCACAAGTGGACGACGCTAAATACAGGTGTAAACGGGGTCTAAAACGCTTTGAGCTTGTCCACTTTGACCACTTCCAGAGGTAGTCGAAAACGCATTCGACCGGGTTGCCTTCGTAATGGAAATGCTCATGTGGTCGAATGTGTTCGAACAGCCACTAAAGACCGCCTACTCTCCGCCTACTAACGTATCGCGTAAACATTACGAGAAGCGCGCTAAACAGAGGGGATTTAAACATTGTCGGCTGAAGACCCAAGTTTGGTTTGAAGACAAAAAAATGATCAAGCACAATGTTCTCTCACCATTCCTGATTTCTAACACACAGTCACAGCATTCGGATGGTCTTGCAGCTGTCAAAAGCTGCTGCTCTCTGTGTTTTCATGTCGTCTCCGGTAGCATTCATATTTAAATTGCGCGAGCTTATTTTGTCCATTAGATCGAAAGATCTAAAAAAAACACACAAAAAAACATACATTTACCAGCCCATAGACCCTCCCCTTAATGAAATCAGGACAGAAGTGGTTGAAAGTGGACAAAAGAGACTGATTAAAATACCAGGTGTAAATGGGAATGTGTCTCCCTCGTCTACTTGTGATCCAATCGACCAAAACGCATCTTAATACCAGGTGGAAACAGGGCCTAAGATATTCTGGTCTCTAAGTGGCTCGGGTACCTTCTTTAATGTAAGTCAAAGGGAATTATTTGGTTGTTGCTTGATTTTTAACTCCAACATATACCATATAACCGTTAGACTTTTTTAACCACGCACCTTGAATTTTTCGCACCAATTTTTTTGTCTAGAAGGTGGCAACACTGGTTTGGGCTGTTGTTTAACAGTCAAAATTGAAACAGATGAGATGGAGCAAAAACAAAACTACTGGACACCACAACAACAAAAGATGCCTGAGCTGATGAACGCTTGCGTGAAGGGGTTCAGTTACTCGCAACTCCATGGTAAAAGAGTACAAAGACATTTTAATCGGTCATAACTTCTGGAGAGAATTAGCGCAATACTGGACAAGGATGACTCTAATTTGAGGCCATGTATCAAGTGCTTGTTTTCGAGCATGCTATCACATGGAGTGAACTTTGAAAGGTTATGTGTTTGACCATATGCATATGCTAACCATTTGCATCGAAACTGAAGAGTACTTTGGGTTTAGTGTCAGACTCTTCTAATAGCTGTTTATCTGGCCAGAGGAATGTGTCTTGAGGTGCTGCATGCTTTACAGGTTAGCAGTTAACAGGTTTGAGCATAGTTGGACTTGCTGTGCATCTAAAGCTTTCCTGCTGCTCAGGTCAACTGCAAGCAATCAGATTTGATCACACCAAATGCCCGCCATCGCTAAACATGTGTGCGGTCAGCGTGTGCTGAACGTGCATGACTGATGCTATCTGGAAAGTGTTTTATATTCTGTATAGAACTCCAAACCAAAGGTTTTTATGGTGTTTTCAGCTTTAATTCCTCAATAAGACAATCCAGGGAGTGAAAAATGTGCTGGAACTAATTGAGTTCCAAGTCAAATTGCCTGTAATTAGCCACCTTGAATCTGAGGCAGGCGGCCCGGAGGTTGGAAGGGCACCGGTACCTTTTCCACTGCTGTGATTAGTGCTGAGAGACTTTACGTACACATACTCTACATGCAGATGCCCAATGCTGCTAAGGACCGGAGAGGATAACAGAATAAAGGTTCTCTACCTCTTGCATAAAGAAGCATTGATTCTTTCCACCTCATTTTTTTCCCCTCTTCCCAGAACTGTTAGTCTTCCACATCCCACTTCCTCTGAGCATCCTCCAGGGCCCTGGCTGTGAGCTCTCTATACAGCAAAGCCTTATCCTGCCTGACTGCTGCACAGGAAGTTGTTTTTTGTCATTTATATATTTCCTCCCAACACACACACTACACAGCCCAAATTGTCAGAAACTCTACCTTACTCTATTAAAGTATAGAGTAAAGAGTGTATTCATGCAATGTGTAAATCAGATACATACCTGAAAAAAGCTCATATTAGACATAATGAGATTGTTCAATTAAAAATTAAAGTGCATGTGAATACACTAAAAGCCATACTACATCTTTATGAGCAGACTTATTCACTGAAAATCAAGTCTTGCTAGACAAGACAGTCTTAGCAGTTTGGACATTGTTATAAATATCACCTTTGTGCTCTAAAGAAGAAAGCCAGTCATACCAGTGTTATTTCAGTATCATTGATATACTATTCTAGTTTTTGTTAATTATTTTGAATTAATATAGTCTGATTTCATTTTAAGTTTAGTTACAATTTTAGTAATTTTGTTGTGTTCTTGTCATTTTAGTATTTTTTGTTTTTAAATATGTCTAAATAGTTTTTATTACGTTTACTGAGGGTGCTTCACTAGCACTTTTGGTACGCAACAATGATTGATTGGCATCAGAGTTTGGTTCGTTTGGATTATGTGAACGCTGTTCTTCGAACTCGGGTGAACATCCACGAACTGTACGGTGGTCTGGGGTACGGTTCATGCGAACTCTGGTACTTCTTATATGAACACTATTTTTGGGAAGGTTACAATTTTGGTGTTCAACATTGTTTCAGAAATGCAAACAATTAAAGACATTGAAATTTAAACTTTATTTGGTTGGTTTTATGTTGTTTAAGTTAGCTTTAAGAAAAGAAATATGACTATTTGATTATTAAATTACTTTTTAAAAGAGGTAAATTATCTTTAAAATTTCACATGGGTTCGAATCAGATTAATTTAGACGGTCAGTATACACACAGATGGTGCAACTTCAGATACTTTAATTGTACTTCTGTTCTGCATCATTTTCCCTTGTCTTGAGGACAACATAAACCAGATCAAAAGCACTAATTTCTCTTCATAACTCATGACTCATCCTAGACATTATGACATTTTTAAGCATCATCATTGAGTGTTTGTTTTTTATCATGGTGTAGGGTGATGCAGTGATGGAGTTATGTCAGCATTATGATCTCTGGAGCACTTAGTGCTCTCTGCTCTGCCAATCAGTTCAATGTATCTGGTGACCTGGAAATGCAAGTGATTTTTTTTTATTATTATTATTCAAATAGTATTTTAATTCAAAAGTGTTTGTTTCCCCCAACATACAATATTTTGCATGCAGTGAATAAGATGCTATACAGTGTTGACAGTGACATTGATTATCACGACACTAACGAGAATTGTCACGTCACAGTTGCACGGTTGCAGTGTAGACAGTGTCTGTGTGACTACATAATGTGGAAGAAACACCCTCCATCGATCTGGTGCGAAACCGGAGTGAAACCGGAGCACCCAGAGGAAACCCATGTGACATCCTAGCTCAAGCTGGGACTCGAACCACGGACCTTCTTTGTAGACAAACTTTGATGGGATTTTTGGCCTCTTTGGAAGTCCGCTACTGGATGTCGGATCAGTTTTTAGTTTACAAAAAAAAATTTGTACTACTGGTATTTTAGTCTATTTTTTTTATTTTAGAAGAACATACAAATACATCAGTATTTTGCCTTTCTCAAGCATTCATAATAAAATAAATAAACAGAAAAGAAATGTGTTCAAAAATAATTTATTTGAAACCATTAACCATGATAGTGTAAATACAAAAAGGTTGTAACTTCCAAAAAGTTTTCTGTCTAATTCTGTTTAATAAAGCCAACATTCCAAATATACTATGGTTTTGCTGGTGAAATAAAATGAATCAATATTGCAATAATTTCTATGACATTTAATGCTGTATATATGACATTAACACCCGCCAACCTGCTAAATGTGGGTGGATTTCAGCAGTGACGTGTAACACAGTCATTCCAACTAGCCTCTTTGGCGGGTTGAATTTTATCTATAATATATACACTGCGTTCCAAATTATTATGCAAGTGACATATCAGTAAGATTTCAGTACAATAAACATTCAGATTTTAGTTTTTCTAAGAAAATGTTTGTTTGTTTATTTATCCATGTCTTTTAGATAACTGGTATCAATCTCAGACAAAATAATTTGCCAGATCTATGAAAACCCTACTTAGAGGTTGTTCCACAATATTAAGCAAGTCACCGTTCTCATGCAATATGGGAGGAAGAAAGATCTTTCTGAAGATGAAAAGCATTAAATGGTGCAATGTTGTGCAAAAGGCATGAAAACAACTAATATTGTGTGAAAACTGAATGGAGATTATCGAATTATCATACGTTTTTTGAGTGATTTAGAGCACAGCAGAACTCGGTCAGATAAAGGCTTATTAAGGAAAGTTCCTGTCAAAAAAATTAATTGTATTAAAAGGGCAGCTAGAAAAAAAGCCAGTTTTGAGCAGCAAACAGGTATTTGAAGCTGCTGGTGTCTCCATGCAGGCTGGCAGTTGTGTGTAAAGATGCATTTTAGCCACTCCAAACCAAACCTCACAAAGAGAAACATCTACAGTGGGTGTAAAAATACATTTTCAAACAGTTTTATTGCCGTGGTGTTTTTTTGCAGCATGGGATAGTGCATAGTGCATTGTACAATAGTGCATTGTACTATGCACTATCGTCCTTTTTAGACGATAGCTGAAAATGGCCAGTTATGAACTCCACATATCTTGCAAAAGTCATTTTAATACCCTCAGAGGCCCTATAAGGACCTTCCATCTCACGTCCCAATATTCCAGCCCAAATCATCACCCGCCAGCTCTTTGCTGATGTCACAGTCTTGTTGGAACGAGGTGGCCATTCACCAACCATCCAGAAATCCATCCATTTAGACCATCCACTGTAGTACGGCATTAGTCAGTGAATAAAACTATTTAAAATGAGTCTTCATGTATTTCTACACCCACTGTAAATGTTTCTCTTTGTGAGGTTTGGTTAGTGGTGGCTAAAATGCATCTTTACGCACAACTGCCAGCCAGCATGGAGAGCTTCTTGAGACTCCAGAGACACCAGCAGCTTCAAATACCTGTTTGCTGCTCAACACTGGCTTTTTTATAGCTGCTCTTTTAATACAATTAATTTTTTTGACAGGAACTTTCCTCAATAAGCCTTTATCTGACCGAGTTCTGCTGTGCTCTAAATCACTCACAAATCTTATGATAATTCGATAATCTCCATTCAGTTTTCTCACAATATTAGTTGTTTTCATGCCTTTTGCACAAGATTGCACCATTTCATGCTTTTCATCTTCAGAAAGATCTTTCTTCCTCCTCATATTGCATGAGAACTGTGACTTGCTTAATAATGTGGAACAGCCTCTAAGTAGGGTTTTCATAGATCTGGCATTATTAACTGGAATTATTTTGTCTGAGATTGATACCAGTTATCTAAAAAGACATGGATAAATAAACAAACAAACATTTTCTTAGAAAAACTAAAATCTGAATGTTTATTGTACTGAAATCTTACTGATATGTCACTTGCATAATAATTTGGAACGCAGTGTACATTTTTAAGTTGTAGTCTTTTAAAAAGGCATCTGAAATAAGGAACTAAGCGCTATGTAGTGTTGTCAAAAATATAGATTTTTTTTTATACATATCTGAAATACCTAAAACGCTTGCAATATTCATTTTCCGCAAAACAGATACACGATACCAGCTGCGCTTTCTCACTTTCTCATCTCTCCTACAGCGAGTCGACACAAACCCACCTCCCCTCACTCATTTCATTTGCTCTGGATAAATATAGTTGGTGTTGCAAGACTTGAATTTTGGCGTGAGATTGCGCATATTGTGCATAATTTTACTCAATCCCACAGATTTTGTGCTCACATCCAAAGTGCGCACACTTAAAGCTGCCTCATACTAAATTAAGTTCTTTTTCATTGCTTTTACTGTATATAGTGCTTAAACAGTCAAATACACAAAATAATGAGAAAATGCTGGTCTTGGCGAGTATTCACGTAAACAGTCAGTTATGTTTTAAGTGAACGTAAACATGCACGTGCAACAGTATAATGGATCCGAGCGTCAGGTCTTGAAGTGACAGCAGCTAGCTGCTGCCAAATTATGAGATGATATTAAAAATATCTATATGGCAGTTTTTCCCCATGGTATCGATGTCAAAATTGTGGCCAGTGACAATTCTGGATTGGTTAGTAACTTTGGAAAACCACTAGAAACAGTGACTGGTGAGCAAAAAAGTTAATGTCAAGCCCTGTATGTATGTATTGTTAAACTGGTACATAAATTAATATATATAGAAAAAAAATTGGTTGAAATGACTGTAAAAAAAAATTATATTTGTTTTAAGCCAATTCAGAGCAAATATGTATTAGGTGAAAATGACATTTCTGATCCGTTCTAGATTGTGGTGCTGTGAGCACAAGCATCCTAAAACCATGCGTCTCAAAGCACATATAAGACACACCCTGCTAAATGCCCGGCATTCAGAGACGCAGAGCGAGTCCTTTCCCTGATCTGAATAAGCTAAAATGAGCTGAGGTTAAGTATAGGTTAGCTCACGAGGAACCATCAGGAGGAATGTACATCCCAGCAGAGAAACAACTCCCCTCGACATAATCGCCCCAAGCTGTAAATCCAGACCCGCATTTCTGCTGTCTGCGGCCACTTGCCTCACACGGCAATATATGGAAAGGTCATCAACACCAGCCCCCAACCCAACAACTGCGCCAACAACCTCACGTGGAAGTGTGCGTCCACTCGCTTCCGACAGCCGCAGAATGTGTGTGTCCTGCAAAACAGGTAGGTTTTAAAAAGAACTGGGGCAGTATATCTCGTTCTGTTTTCCAAACGCAGGGATGGACCCACCCAACAGCACAAGAAGAGCATAAATTCCAGGACGGAAAGAAGCGTTGGATTAAGTTTCCTTTCAAGCTCAGGGTCCTTGGCTTAGCAGTCTACCCTTTTGGCCTGAAAGCGAGACAGACAGCGAGTGAAAGAGGAGCCATGAGGCTTCCCCTGTGCGTGCCCCCCTCCTTCCACCCAGGGCGGCAGTAAATCAGGATGGCAGTTAGCTAGGAAGCAGCTGCTAATGATAGTTTTACTGGGGAGAGCAGGAAGTCATCTCCTGAACCCCGCCTGCTGCTCCTGGTCTCCTGTGACTGTGACAAAAGGACAGTAAGTGGGCAAAAGCCAAGCGTCGGAACAGCCTACTCAGAAATCGCCACAGGAAACCTGCCTGCGCTGCTATCACATCCACCATCTTCAAAAAACAAAGGCCCGTCTCTTCCACAGTGGGAAAAAATATCACAAGGGCCTTTTCTGGGACGCTTCACACACACTCACAGCTGAAGGGAAGAGGAAGTTACTAAATATTACTTTTAAAACATTTATGTCCTTAGTGCACTATAGCGTGAAAAGACAAGCACCACCGATATGTTTGGGTGAGGAAACAGAAAAACATGTCAAGAACATGTCTGGCTCATACAGATCCACGTAAATGACATGAGTTGAAGAAAACGAAAAGAGTTCATTCCCGTGACACATTAATTCCTTCCCTCACTTTTGTTAAACCGTGGCCATGTTGTACTAATTCGCTCCCTCAATTTTGTTCAATAGTAAATTTAACAAAAGCACAAGTAAATAAATAAAAAATACTGAATAAGTTTAAAAATGTTGCCACAAATTAATAAATTGATTTTTCTTTTGCATGTCTTGTGCAGGGCTGTAATATTTCACTCCAAAATCAAAATAAATAAATAAGAAATTGTATATAGCTGAAAGAGAAGGAAGCCTGAAAACCATTACATTTTTAATAACATTTAACATTTTTGCCCCCAAATCTTATTACAGTAATGCAATAAATCTCATTCTCATTATTGTAATGCAGAAAAAAATAATTTGTTATAATATTCCAATTGTTTTTGTATTTAAATTATATTGTATACATTTTATGGCTGCACGATTAATTGAAATTAAACCACACATGATTTGCAAAAGCTGCGATTGTTTTATGCGCAGCTCCTCAGTGAAGCACAGCTCTGTGTGATCAGTAGTAAATGCTGCTCCATCTGAAAGCCAGAGGGCGCTCTCGCAGAAATTCCAAATATGCCCCACAGAAGTACGATATAACGCACATCATTCCAGGAAATGGGCATCATACTATCGCTGTAGCTGAATAAACAGAACATAGAAATGCTTTGATTGATTAAACATGACAAATAAACACAAGACTATCTCAGTTCTTCAAGCCTTCTCGAGTATTTTCATGATAATAAAGTATATTTATACTTAAATGCTAATCGACATAGTATTCTATTCAGTGAGAAAAGCTATGAAATATGTTGTGTGCCTTGTTCTGTGTAAGAAGCCACGTCATCTCACAGAAGGATGTTTTCACTCGACTATGTTCATAACCATCGACTGATGTTATGAATTGAGTTTGGAATAAAAACATGTTATTAAATGTTGTCTTTTGTTGGACAAGAGGTTCATAAATGCTTATGTTTGGAAAGATGTTTGATGCGTGTTGCTTTTTCAAATGCACGTTATAAGCGACTCAAACTCGCAGTGCTTTCAGATGGAGCAGCATTTACTACTGATCACAAAGCCGTGCTTCGTTGAAAAAAAAAAAGTAATCGCACTAAGCCAAATTGGTTTAAGCGCGATTTCATGTTAATTGCGATTTATCGTGCAGCCCTAACACATTTAAATTTTATGTTATTTAAATTGTATACATCATTGAAGTATTTACCCATAACGTTAATATTTGTTACTCCCTTTAATCTATGCATATGTTTCAATATGTTTTTTTAGTATATATTTTTTTTTTATTAAAAAACTGTTTACGTTACATTACGTTTACGGGCATAAAATCAGAAAAAATGACGAATCAGTTTAACAGAAATAATAAAGGCATAGTTACTTTTTTGTCCATTCTTTTTTTAATTTTCAGTCTACATCAGTCTTCTGTCTATCAGAATAATTCATAGTGTCATCGCGTTCATGATCAGACGTACCGCTGTATCAGTGTCCTTATATTTATATTTATTTCATTTAAAGAAGACATGATGAAATATGTGCACATACACGGTGCTGGTTCATGTTTGGAGCAGGAGAGTATATGAAATATTTTCATAATAACATGCTTGCTCTGGTCCAGATATAAACCGTGAGTGTTGTTAAACTCATCATGGCGTTCTGCACCGAAACCGCTCTCATTCGCGTTCCAAGTGTTGTTACATATTAAATATTGTTAGTCATATTTTCCATGTGTTGGTTGTCAAACTCCAGCTCTTACCGCATTGTGGAGAAAATGCAAACAACACTTTGTGTTACTGTACTGAGGAAACAGTACAAAGTAAAAGGCAGATGTGAAGGAACAGTGCTGAAAAGGTTTTTCGTGACATTTGAATTCTCTGCTGTAATGCGATCTCATGCATAATACAGCGCAGTGATTGGAGTAAAAGAGTTAATGCAAGAATAATGCAGCAAAAAGCTCAGCAACGGATGACGTAGAAGCATACTCCCCAGCCACAGCTCCGAATTAACGCATACACCTCACTTTTCATGACGTTGGCTCAACTTTGCTTTTTAAAATGGAATAACAAAATGGCTCCAAAAAATGAAAAAATACTACCTTTCCTTTAATAATAAACATAATGGGAGCAATTGTTGTTTTCATTGATGTGCAACCTTTACATATCTGTTAACATCTCAAAAATGTGTTAGGGTTTCATGACCTTTCAAATAATCATTATACAACAAAGGCTCTTACTGTGAACACATCATCATCTCCAAGTTCAGCCTCATTTTGGAGTGTTGAAGAGGAAGTTGTGGAACCTAAAATAAAACACACAAACAGGAGACATGAGCTAACAGACCTTCACACATCCTGTTGGTAAATGGTGGTATTTGAGGTTGGAGAGAGACAGAAACTGACAAGACAGTGAAAGATTGATTGATGGATGAAACACAACTCCAGCCAGATGTCCTAGAGCATATCACTGACACCTTAGGCATCACATTGCTAATCTATAGTCTCTCTACCCTTAACATAGGTGGTTGTAGTTAATTCAAAAGTCTTGCAGCACATTTAAGACTATGCTATAATGATTTGTTGTTCTAAACAAAAACACAACATGCTTCTGAAATAGTAAAAGTGGTTTGGTAGTATGCTGTTGTGAACATGTTTTGCTAGCTAACACAACAGTGGTCTTGGGGGCCATTCACAGAGAACGTCTTTGCGTCTAAAAAGCCGCGCTCAGGAATGGTTTTAAAAAAAGTGCAGCGTAGAACGTGAGGGTCTTGAGACGCGCTTTTGAGACGTGATGCAATAACGACAATAACGGAAATAATAGAAATAGGCAAATAGCAGAATTGATAGATACCAGTTTTGACATGGAAAAAAGAAAATAAGATAATAATGAGCAGCGCCTCAGCCATGTTTCAGTCAAATAAAACAGTTGTCATGCCAACTTGCTGCTGTAAACAGAAGCTTGCAACGCTTGCCCCGCCTCCGAGTTGACATTGATGAGTGGCGCTGCATGTAAAAGTTGAAATTCTTTTAACTTGACACGGCATCTTAAAAACATGGCGCTCATGTGCGAGGCGCTGCAAAAGACGCGAGACGCGAGCGTAACGGTCATGCACGTCCGTCAAGCGCGTGTTTACATAGAAAAACAATGGGAAAGTAGCGCATTGGAATAGAAAAACTTGTTCTGTGTGAACGTCCGTTTTTCTTAGACTTCCAACTGACACCTACTGGTGTGGATGCAGAATCACACACACAAGTTTTTTGTTTATTAATGCAATTGCGGATATACCATATTCACTGACGTATTTGTCACCAGTGTTGGGGGTAACGCATTAATTCATAGTAACTTGAGTTACGTAATCAGATTACTTTTTCAAGTAACTAGAAAGTAACGCATTACTTTTTCAATTTACAACAAAATATCTAAGTTACTTTTTCAAATAAGTAACACGAGTTACGTTTTCCCATGTATTGACTGACAGCTGAGAGAAATAAAGTGCAGAGGTGTTGTGTGCGCTGTGTGAACATGATGGTTATTGTAGTTCTGGACTAAATGTGAACATGCATTTACTCAACTTACTTGCACAAAAATAGAGTCAGAATTCCTCAAAATGAATAAAAACAGTGAAATGCAATCTCAGAATTTTACGGTAATATGTAATATTTAACTATATTAAATTACACAAATATACTTTATGTATTTAATCTCACTTTATTAATCAATGTCTTTGCTGCTGACCTTCAATATACCTAATTCAACCATACTAATAAGCAAAAATTACTTTAGATTACATTTAGAAATAAGAGTGTTGAACCTCCTTCTCCTGTATCCTATTCTTCTTTAATCCAGAATGGCAGCACAGATGAAAGGTTTGATTGAGCTGCGCCCTCTACTGTACAGGCGTAAATATGCTTTTCCTTCAGCCTGAGGCTTATTCATTTCACTTTTGGTGTGAAAGGGCCTTGACATTTGCCAAAAATAGAACTTTTTTTGTTGATATTAAAAAACAAACAAGAAAGACCAGCCCAGTTGAGAAAAAGTAACACAAAAGTAATGTAACGCACTACTTGTCATATAAAGTAGCTAAGTAACGCAATTAGTTACTTTTTAGGGAGTAACGCAATTTTTCAATGAATTACTTTTAAAAGTAACTTTCCCCAACACTGTTTGTCACCCATGATTAATTTATTCCATAACCAAAAGCGTTTAATAATAAGGGTGAAACTGAGATAAAGTGAGTAGTCAGCAGGTCATGTGATTTCAACATGGCTGCCACCATGAGGGGAGACCCCTCTTATATGATTAGAGTCTTCATCTTATGTGAGTGTATAACATTTTAAAAGATACTTTTCCAAGACAACTTAACATTTGTTCATGTATAAAACTTTGTTGTGGAGTATAAAAAAATATTTAGTGCACTCTTAAGCCTAGATACATGCAAGTGTTTTTCAACTTTCAATGTTCTCACCCTCCGTTATGTCCTCCAAGGCTTTCCGCACACCTCTGTCAAAGGCACGGGCATCGGCGGGGCTCTGGAACGTCAAGCCGCATTTTTTGTTTTCGACCTTCCAGTGGTGAAATGTGGGCGTGGCCTTCGTGTAGATCAGATCCTTCCTCACGAAACATTCCAAAATCACCTGCCAGCCAAAACAAGTGAGACATATCTGAGACTGAGCCCACAGCCTTCTGCTGCTGCTGCACTGCTAGAGGTCACTGCCTGAGAAAAGTCTTGCAAATCACACAACAAATGGATTTGTAACCAGATTTGTCTTGTAAAAGAACCCAGCATGCAAAACTCCCTAGGTTGTAAATCAGCTTGGTTTCCTAGAAGCCCCTGGGGAGGAAGACTATGAATATTCGTGCCACACCTGCTTGTCTTTGAGGCGCTCGCCATGGATGAGGAAGTCGCTGTGGCCGGTCAGCTCAGCAGGCATCACCTTACAGACGCCCACCCTGCTGAGGCCCCCACCTTCCTGTGCCAGCCATCCCCCACTCGAGTCATCTCGGGTCATGACCACCGCTTTGACGCGCACAATGTAACTGTCACTGAGAAAGAGAGAGAAAGAGAAAGTTTAATTTTGAATGACACATGAATGGGGCATAATCCAAATTAGGGATTATCTAATATTTGCAGGGATTATCTAATATTTGCAAAAAAATGACACCGTAAAAATCATGATTTTGATGCTATTTATGCTTGTCTCTAATAATACTGTCTTTGATTTAAATTTCAGTAGCGTAAATGGTAAAGTAGCATTAAAGTTTGATTCATTGTGAATTAGTTCAATCTATCCATTTGCAAAACATCGATTCAAAACTAAAAAATTTAATGATTTGTTTATGTTATCAAATATTCACGGTAGTCCCCATGTGGCATTAAATATTGTGGTAAACATATATTCTGGAAAATATTGTCTTCATGAATTAAATATCTTTTTTTTTTTATGTTCATTAAATTTTGAATAGGTTTTTACTTTATTTTACTTCTTATTGTGGAATATTACTACAATTTAAAATAACTTTTCTATGTTAATATATTTTAAAATGTAATTTCTTCCTGTGATTGCAAAGCTGAATTTCCAGCATCATTACTCCAGTCTTCAGTGTCACGTGATCCTTCAGAAATCATTCTCATATGATAATTTGCTGCTCAAGAAACATTTCTTATTATTATCAATGTTGAAAGCAGTTGTGCTGCTTAATTTTTGTGGCCTACATAGATGTGTTTGTGGAAACTGTGATACTTATTTCTCAGGATTCTTTGATGAATAGAAAGTTCATGAGCAATCATTTTAAACTGAAATCTTTTGTAACATTCTCCAATTTCATGCTTCTTTGCTGAATAAAAGTATGAATTTCTTAAAAAAATAAATAAATAAACAATCTTATAAATCCCAAACTTTTGAATGGTAGTGTAAATTATTTCAATAAATAAACTAATTAATTGATTTTATCATTAAAACAAATTTTACTTCAATAAATAAATATCCTAGCCCAGCCATACTCTAAATCCAGCTGAGTATGTTCCATTCATCATCGACTTTACGCAATGATGTCAGACATAGAAATGGGGAAATCAAGCATCAACACCTTAGGCCAAACCAAGGCGGCCTGTCAGTATGAAATTCACAATATTCACAGTGTTACACATGGCCAGAGGACAAGGTGGCAAAATTTAAAACCAAATTAAAAAAGTCATCTCAAGAGGCATCTGTACTCACACTGGTCCAGAGCCCGAGCCAGGCATACTTTCAAACTAACTCAATCGTTCTTCCCCTGTAATGCCGTGAAAGCCAGCAGTCAGCCTTATATGGTAACCTGAGCTGGCGTGTTCAATAATTAACCAGAGAAGGAGAGCGGACGGGTGAGGAGGTGAGGGCACGTCTCAAGACCAGAGAGCAACTAAATCAATAGACTGAGCCAGAGGAAGGAAACGGCCTCATGTACGTGTGAACGCTCACAATCTACATTAAGACCTCAGCCATCTGACTCACAAATAACCAGGAGGAAAGAAAAGTAACTCTTTAATATCTCATTTGTTTCCCACAAGATAATAGTGAGATGAGAGAGCAAATTAAGTCTTCTCAGTTTCTTCACCTAAGGAAAAAACACTAATAATCTCACGTCTCGTCAAGAACTTCAGAAGATGTCTCAACAATGTCTCAAACTGCTCAGACAGATACTGTATAAGCAGGAGAAAAAGATTAGGAGAAACCACAACACTCAATATAGTAAAGGAATCAGTTAAAAGAGCCAGTTGCTTTTTGGTAAAGGCAGCATGCGCTTTAGCAGGACCTGAAAAATACAGTCAAACCAAAAATGATTCAGACATTTGTGATCTGTTTTACTAGTGGGTGCAGGACACTATTAATTTATGTAAGTGAGGATAGCAAAGTAAAGTAAACTGTAACATATTATACCCAAAAATTCTTCATACAGTGGCCTACCAGTAAAATTGATAAAAATTTGGAACCAAAAATAAATTCAGACACTTTGACCTGACCATGTTATACTTAAGTGTTATCTGACATAATTAAGATCATTTTTTTCTGACACAGTTTAACAATGAGATCTTGTCATATTTTATTACTATTTTTTAAACTATAGTGAATAACCTGTAATAATAAATGAAATGTTCAAGGTGTCTGAATAAATTTGGGTTTGACTGTATGTCAGCTAAAGAAGAAAAATATATGAGACCATTTTTATCACATAATATTGGTGATTTGCCATGTTTTTGAACCACAGGATTAGCCAAAATTTTGGAATAATGGAACACCAAGACCGCATTTAAAATTACTGTAAAAACAGTAATATTGTGAAATATTACTATTTAAAATAACTGCTTTCTAACTGTTTTAAAAAGTAATTTATTAATGTGATGGAAAACTTGAAATTTCAGCATCATTTCTCCAGTCTTCAGTGTCACATGATCCTTCAGAAATCATTCTAATATGCTGATTTGGTGACCAATTATTAATAATGGTTCTTATTATTATCAATGTTGAAAACAGTTTTTGCTGCTTAATATTTTTGTGGAAGTCATGATACATTTCTTTTTAGGATTCTTTGACGAATAGAAAATTTAAAAGAACAGCATTTATTTTAAATAAACATGGTTAGTAAAATTAAATGTTCCTTGCTGGATAAAAGTATTAATTGCTTTTTAAATTATTTTTTAATCTTACTTACACCGAACTTTTGAATAGTAGTCCTTCTTCCAAAACGTGTTTTTGTCTTGATTCACCTTGTTAAGCCTATTATAGGTGTTTGTATTTTAGACCTGACGGGATGGTTTTCGTGGGAAATTCTGTACTCACTTGTTCGTGTCTCGTCATATCTGTAAATAAAAAAACGCTGAACAGGAGAGTCTGCTGGCAAAAAAGAGAATGCGACAGAGCTTGTAATAAAACAAGAATCAACATTGGCTTGGATTTTTGGAGAAATGAGGGATTTGAAATGTTGTAAAGGTGACACGGAGATGTCGTTTTTATTACCCAACAGGTGAGTAAGGTATTTGTATTTTATTGAACAGGTAAATTGCTTTAACTCTCTAACAGAGTTCATTGTAAAGCATTATCTATTGTGAAGGGTCTTTTTCACTATGGTTGTTGTAGCTGGAATTTATTTTCAAGGAAGTACTGTGTCTGTTAATGGGTAAAGCTACAGTAACGTCTTCAACTAGTCAGCTTGAGATCCTCTCCAACCAAGGTTCTTATATCTCTGAAGCCTATAGTGAATGTTTTATGTGCAGTAGGATAATCTCTCTCTCTTTTTTTGTTATGAAAAAGGACCATATTCAGCCGCACAGTCACACAGAGCCGAAGCACAACCAAAACAATGTTCTTTCGCAAAATGCATGCAGTTTTGTTAAACCACTAGAGAGCCAAGGGTTACACACTGTACCTTTAATAAAATTAACTATACTTTTTTGTATAAGGGTATACTACTACTGTAGGAGACCAATTGACTACTTTGAATCGACTCATTTTTAATGACTTTTAGGAAATATGCTGTAAACATGCAATAAAAAGTTCTTCTGGGATATGAAGTCTCGTTGAGGAGCATCTAGAACAATCTGAGAAGATTCTTTCTAATAAAAGAGAATACGACAGGATCTAGACCACAGCAGCCATATGAGCGGGTATTAGGATCATCCATTTGTAATTATTATACACAGTGACTGGCCCAGGGCCTACGTAGATGTGGCTCCTCTAGTGGAAAGAAATAGAGAAATGCTGTCTGTGGGATTAGAATTAATGAGGGAGGAAGTCCTGTGGGAGAAGCACCGTCTAATGTACTTACACTTAGAGAGCCAGGCCAGGGGATTGTCTCTATGCCAGAGTCATTCAATATCAGCAGCTAATTAAAATCAAATCAAATGTAACTCCTCATAAAACTAGGTGTTTTTCATAATTGAACGAGCGGAGGGCTGGTGATTCCCCTCTAAGCTGCAGCTGTCGGTGCGATTCACACCACACGTCCTTCATGTCCCGTAGGGTGTCTGGGGTACTGGGGTCCAAAAGGTGTATATATTAAAGGCATTTTTATACTTTAGTATTATTCTATTATATTATGTATTAATATTTTGAATTAGTGCCTTTATTTTTATATTTTCAGTTTACACTTTAAATTTTAGTACATTTATTATGTGTTTTTGTTAGTTTTAAAAAAAAAATCTATTTAGATATTTTAGATTTAAATCTTTTTTTCTTTTTTTTTTGGTAATTTCAATTAGTTTTAGTAATTTTATTAATACTAAATTTATTTATTTCACTTAGTTGCCAAGTCAAGTGCGGAAATTTATAATCTCCATTTAAGTTTTTTAAGTTTAAGTTTTTCATCTAATATTTGTATTTTATTTTAGCTGTATTTATATTACCGGTTTGTAACGGTTTAATTAACAGTCACAACACTGATATATATTAAATTAAGCTTTTTATGACAATTAAGCACATTCTTCTTTATTATTGTAATACAAAACAAAATCTGTAAAAACGATTATATTAAAGTTATTTTTATTGGGGGCTTAATTCACATGGAAATAATGACAATAATAGTAGTGGTCCTTAATTGTTTTTTTGTTTAAGCAAAATATAATTTATGTATAATTTTGTGGATGAAATGAGACCTTTAAATGTTGCGAAATGTACTAATAAAAAATATTTTGCACAATATTTAATAAAAAATCCCCAGGAAAACAACTTATAAACAGAAACAAAATGTTAAGTATCAATGCTGTCAGTTTTGAAGCAAACATAAAGGGAAACTACCATGTCTGTTATGCCAAAATGCTCAATAATCAATTATACAAGGCAATGTCAGTCAATTAGTTCACTGGCAGATATATTTGATTAAAAGCAATGCTGATATTACCGATAAGCTCTCTCACGACGGATCTAAAAGAGGACGCATGATAAAACCTGGATGTTAAATGCAGAAAGGCGAGTGAAAATGTCACTGAAGTATGTGTGAGTGTTTATGTCTGTGTGTGTGAGAGAGTGAGTCATTCTATCCATCTGTGATGTGGAAATTTACAAAAAACAGTCCTTTTTCCTCGCTTTTCCATCATACAGTTTGAAAGATCGCACCCTTTTACACTCCGGTGAGTGCAGGAGGGCACAACAGGGTAACGGGGTGAGATATATATTACAAATGGAAGAACAAATAGGACTGATTGTCAATTTGAACATGTCCACTCATTTTATGCTAAAGCATTACCTCTTAAGACACTGAAATGTTCTCTTATTAGTCACTGAATGTAACTTCTGATTAAAATTAGAGACTGCTGTTTCCTTCCTATGTGATGTCATTGTTGCTTCCTGTTGTTTATCTCCTTTGTCCTTCCAAGGACACTAGACATTTATAACAGAAGACTTTCTTTTTTTACTCAAATCTTTGGCATTTTAAGTCATCAACATATTTTAGAATTCTTTGCATTACATATTCTTTCTTTATTTGATACAGATGAACACAGACATCAAATACAGTATACTGAAACAAGTCTCAGAACAATAAAATATTCCTGTACTGTTTGAGCAATGGATTTCCATGAACTATCCAGTTGTTCATAATCAAAGTATAAGGATTTTTCTTTTAAGACCCTTTTTTACAGAGGCAGGGCTAGGGCTCTATGCCATACATTTATTTTTAGGAGCACAGTCAAAAATTTAGGAGCACCTACTGATTAATGACAGAAATTAACCTTCCCATTTTGAGGCGATATCTGACTCTTTAAAATGACTTGCCGGGTTATTTATTTATTTATTTTATCTTTGTAAGGGCATTTTTTCTAACCTTATTAAATATGTCTTTATGTCAAATTCATAAATTTATATTTATAATTTGAGTTAGAATAATAAGACACAATCAGGAAGAATAAGTTGTCAATCAAATGAAATCAGTATCGACAAAATTCATCTTTGCACTGCAGAGGTGGCACAGAAGAACAAAAAGGTGGTATTTAGGTATACAGACTGTTTAATGAGGCTCAGAAGTGGCATGTATGCATTTAAATTCATGATAACAATGTTATAAGATTAATGTTTCAAATAGAAGGTTTTGAATATAAAAATATAAAATGATTTAAATGAAATAACTGAAACGATACTTTAAAAATGAAATTAAAACCGCCGGTAGGGAGCATCAAGTCACTGTCTTTGTCACTGAATCATTCATTCAATCGATTCATTCAAATGGCTGATTCATTCAGAAACAAAGCAAGGGACTGTCATTATGAATGAGTCATTGAATCATTGACTCACTAGATTAGTTTGAAAACGCAGATTCAGTCATAAAGGAAACACCGCTGTGTTTGCTCGGTGATGCGCAGCAGTTCAGCTGTGATTTTGTTTGGAACCATTTTTTGTTGACAAAATCTGACAATACTGTTCCTAGAATTTAAGTCACTTAATATTAACTTCATGTTTATTGAATTGTTTTATAAATCAATATTACATTTGCAAACTCCCTTTATACTCATTAAAAATTGTATATCGCAATTTCACAAACTTTCCTTGTCAATGAAGTTGCCTACATTGCACAATCAATCTCTTATTCACATCGTGTCTGTACTTTGTTTGTTATAAAGAGAGAATTCATGAGCATGCATGACTCAGCACTGAACAAACTCCAGTGTTTTGAGCGGTGAGTGGATTTTAACTTAAATGCCTCTGACTAGCCATTGTGTTCAAGAAATCAACAGATATGTCTGTGATTGGCTACATTGCTCAACGCTGCAAAAACATGTTCTCTCTCCACGCTCTCCAGAGTGCAAACACACTGCACACACAAACTGGCGCATTTGCAAAATGCAGATTTCCCTTTTTATGTGAGGTAACAAACTTAGGAATATAAATTAAAAACAAAAATTTCAGTCTGTTCCTTGTGTTTTAGGACTCAAGTGTTTTAGGACTCAAGTGTTCTCAAGTGTTTTAGTTCTTCTTGAATAGAAAAGATTTGTATGAAGATTCAAAACTTCTTTTTGTGTTCCACAGAAAAGTAACAGCACGCTTATTCAACCAAAGCTCATTAGAAAAACTCCAAAAACCTATACAATTCACTGCAGTTTCCAGCTGAAATGAACACTAGTGGCAGTTTATCATAGTTCATGACTGTTAAACTAATACATTTTGAAGTTTGCATCACATAATCAGCTCTGTATGTATGGGTTTTCAGATGTAGTAAACTTGCTCAGTAGCTCACCTGGTACAGCACTTGGCATGCAGCGCATTTGGATACGTGTCCAGAGAATCATGAGCTCAAAGACTCGTAGAAGCAAGATAAAATGGCATGCTTGCTTCTAAAATTGTGATTTTATCTCACGTTTACTTTTGTTAACTCTATCAGTTTAGTGTAGGTGGTACCTTATTTTCGAACACGATAAGAGCATGAACCTTTTGGTGCCATTCACCAGACATTTCATTTCTGAACTTCCGCATTACGTACAACGTACTAAAATGTTGCAAGATTCACGTTCATTTGTTTCAGATATTTAGATAATGCCATTCGCTGGACATTTCACTTTGAAAGTGTGGTAAAATTGCAAGAAGCAATGAAATATAATTTAGCAGAAAGGTCACCACAGACACGTTTTTCCAATGAGCCTGGGTTGGGTTTGGAACAACATGAGGGTGAGTAAATGATGACAACATTTTATCAGACTGGTTTTTGTCTACACAAGTTTTTGCCAACTAGTCAATGAGGCAAACAAAACAAGAACGAAAACCACACACCTGCATAGTCACAACAAAATTTCCATGACCATGGAAACCCCAAATATAACCTGCATGATTCAAATGCTTCTGCAGTTCTTACTCATATCATCCAATGCAGTTGCTTTCACCAGTGATAGTTAGCTGGTCATCTTTTCCAAGTAAATAAATGAGAATATTTAGCATGTCTCTTTAGCATGCTGGGATATCTACCATCTGGCTTCTCGGGGGAAAAAAATAGGGTCATAGAATTACAGGCATTTAACAGACATAATGTGAAGTGTGCGCATACACACACGTACATGAACACACACACAACAGAATGTACGAAGGCGGCGAAAGCCACGACTCCCTCTGCTCGCTGCCATCCCAGGCTGGAAGGTGTCTCAGTGCGGCCTCTCTCCCATATGTGCGGCAGTGGGCGTCAGGCCAGCGTCACACCCCACCGTAACCAGCCAAGAAACAACTCGCTGAGTGCCACACAGGTGACACTCCACATCAACTGCAACACAACCATCCTTCTTATCCATCTCCATTCAAATGTGTCACATGTGCTCATTCAATTGTTATAGTCTTTTAGAAGGAATCATAATGGAAAAATTTATAATAAATGGTAACACTTTATTTTACAGTGTCCTTGTTACACATGTAGTTACTATAATAACAATAATGAATTATGCATAATTGCACGCAACTAACCCTAAACCAAACCTTATCCCAACCTTATAGTAAGTATATGTAGTTAATTAATATTACTAAGTTCTTAAATGTATAATTACACTGTAACACGGACACCTTAAAATAAAGTGTAACCAAATAGATAAGAAAAGCAACAACCCCCATTCACTTTCATCCTGCACTCACCCATGAACACAAGTGTCCAACTTGTATTGACTAACAACAAAAAAGACTGTTTTTTGGAAGTGAAGATGTGTGTAGTTCAATCGCGGCAAACTCACAAGGTAGCATGGCTAAATAAAGGTACTGTTAAGGTACTGTCAACCAAAAATTTCACTCAAGAAAATTCTGTCAACATTTTCTCACACTCATATTGTTCCAAACCCATCTTCAAAACACAAATGAAGAGATTTTTCTCCACTGAAAGTCCACACAACCAAAACTCTGATGCTTCAAAAAGTTTACAAAGACAAATGGTAAACAGAAACTCAACCATACAAGCTTGACGCATGAAAACAAACTTCATTTGTTCTTGAGGAAACTCAAACACGCTTGACATGCAAGAACAAACCTCATTGGTTCTTGTGCATATTTGATGTGCTCTATGAATGTTGATCAATGTGCATTGATCAACTTTTATATGTGAATAAAAACCTCAAAAAACTTGGATTAAACCGCTAAATTCATATGAATTACTTGATTTAAATAGATGACAATGTTTTTATGAAGCACCTACATTTTGATTGCATTGACTTTCATAAGAGTTTCGGGAATCTCTCTCTTAAAAATACCTTAATTTGTGTTTTGAAGAAGTTTTATGGCTTTGGAATGACATGAGGATGAGTAAATGATGACAGAATTTTTTTTGAGAGAGCTAACTCTTTAAATTTCATTCTGTTCCTTAAACAAAACTATGATATGACTTCTGAAAACTTGGATTATAGTGAAAATGGATCACTTTTATGATACTTTCACAAGTTTGCCTGCCCATTCAGTTTGAATGGTTAATGGTAAAATAAACTTGGCTTGCTGTATTCGAAGGAGCCTCGAACCCAAGGCTCGGCTCCAGCTCCGAGTTAAACCCCCTATAACAGTACTGCATAGAGGGAGAATAAGAGGAGGAGATAGGGAGGAGGAGGGATGCTGGAAGAATTGTCACTGGGATGACGCAGTGACTGCTGCTTATATACGCTCGTAATGATGATTGACAGGACTGAATGTTTAGGCTCCTCCCCAACCTACGTTTGGAACTACATTTCATGGCGTGTTTTGTCTTGTTTAGAGCTTGACAGCCACTGGTCACTGTATGCTTTCATAGTATTGAAACTAGGGAACCAGGAACTAGGGACTTTGGGTTGGAACTAATACCCCTTTTCCACCAAGGCAGTTTGAGTGCTGGTTCGGAGCCAGAGCCTAGTTTCAAATCAGTTCTTTGTCTTTCGACACCCAAAGCACCAGCTCCGAACCAGGAAAAGTGGTTCGTAAGTAGCACCAAAACATTGCTGGGCTAGAAGTAAGGGGCTGGGGGCGGGGTTACCGTGACCAACAAGAAACTTGTGACCACCATATTTGAAATAGCAGCTAATCGAGCTAATAGCAGCTCGATTGTAATCTCTGTAAAAAAATATACAATTTACGGCGAGCCGTGTTTGGATGCCGATGTAGGTTCGCAAAGCCATGAGCATCAATAGTAGCGAAACGTCCGCCATTGTTGATGGAAGGCTTGATCGAGATCGACGGGTGATATAGGAGTGCTGCGGGTCCGTGGGAGCGTTTGTAGAGCATACGACTTCTTGTGCTTTTGGATCGTTCTCGCGGTGCTTTGATGTCGCGCGCCGATCGCTCTGTGAGAAGCTGATGCATCTAGAACAAGCTTGGTGTGTTTGTGTTTGGTGCCGCAGCGCTAGCTTTGCTGTGAAATATGAGACGTATTAACGTAAAACCTGGCTCTGTGCTGGCTCTCTAGCTCGTGGAAAGGCAAACCAGTTCTTAGAAGGCTTGTCAGTTGAACCAACTCCGAACTGGCACTAGCACTAGCTCTGAACTAGCACCCGGTTCATGCTGGTGGAAAGGGGGTACCAGTGTGTTTGGACCGCTGGAACCAGGGTCTAAATGAAGTTCCAGGTAAAAATTCCCCCCTCAGATTCCCTCCCCTGCTCGCGAGGTAGTACTTTTTCAAAGTTCAGGAATTTTCGGCGGTGCGACTTGGGCCCTGAACATGCTGATTAGTTGAGTTCACGCAGCATTTTGATTGGTTGACTCTACGCAGAATTTTATTTCAACCACCATTTTTAAAAGTCTGTTGCGGTGCATGCAGTAAGAGTTGTTTGCTATTCAAATCAACAATAGAGTTTAAAAAATTTAGAAATGTAGACAGCAGCAGGTCTAGGGGAAAAAAGTTCCTGGGACAAATTGTTCCAGGTAATTTTAGTGGAAACGCATATATATTTTTAGCTAGTTACACAGAAATTACACATTTCACCTTAAGATGGAGGTGAGAAAATGACAAACCTAAATAACCTTGACACAAAACAACACAAAGTACAAATATATTTCCAAGCTACCCATATTAAAAGGTCATAGAAAGCCATTGGGATTCTTTAGGTGCTCTCAAAAAGGCCAGCAAAAATACCCACTCAGGGGTTCCTCGAAGATAAAAGGTCTACAAGTTCCAGTTTACAGAAGTAACAACGACAAAACTTTTTGCAGAATTTCTGTGGCTGGGAGTTTTAGCGTACGTGCAGGTTGGCAGGCCACAGAGGAGATGGGGTGAAGTCAGGAGAGAGTGACGGATAGACGGATGTCTCACCATAGTTTAGTCTATTTGATTACAATCAGGGGCACCGCCGTTACAATAGGGCACAATGGTGTCCATACAATGTGTAATTGTCCACGTTCTCTAGGCTTTAAATGATATGTCGCCACCTCTTCCCAGAGTCTCAATGAGATCAACAATGGACGACTCAGGGATTTATGAAAGCATGGCACCAAATTAATTCAATCAGAAATCTTGTCCTGGGAGGCCGCCAGATATAGGGTGGTCGTATCCTCGTGAGATGCTGGAAACATTATTTTCCCAAATGAACAGAGACTGATGAAGGGTACTACCCATCCATAAAGCTTGTGCTTCTGAGAATGTTTATTACAGACGACTCCTTCCTTTCCTTCTTACACCAATTTAAACTTGTTTAACCATTAACCATTTGTTTAATCAAACAAATAAGACAAAAGGGGATCCAAAAACCGTGCATACAATTACACAATTTGTGTGTTTGTTTTCGGCTGCCACAAAGGCCTGCTGGAAATTAGCTACTGTGCATTTCAAGAATGAACATCATAAACACAGAGCTTTTGTCAACCATTTCTATTTCTCAGTTAATATCGAACATGAACAGTCGAAAACTAACTACATTGAGTGCACATTATATATTTAACAGCCTAAACAGCATACAGTGAGAAACATTACTTGGTGGAAGAATAGGCCAACTTTATTTACATTATTATTATTACTAACATTCATTAAATATTGTATTAATTTATTAAACAACTTACTGAACATTGGTGTCTCTTATTATATTGTGTATATAACAACAATAAGCCACTCAAGGCTGTGTGTAACAGTGATTTTACCAGCATTTACCCCTTGCCCATGTTAAAAAAATCACATACGCAAGGCTTAAGGCCCATTTACACCAAGGACGATAACTATAAAGATAACAATAAAGATATAGTTCTAAAAATTATTCTCAGTATTAAAGAATAGCAGAGTCCACACCACAGCTATAAAGATAACCGCACAGAGAAACGATATCATTCAAATCACTTTCAGAACGATTTTATCCAGCTGATGAATGATAAAAACATTGACAGCCAATCAGAATCCATCCTGCTTAAATATCGTCCGCTGGTGTGGTTGCAAATATAGTTATCTTTATAGTTATCTTTCTTGGTGTGAATGGGCCTGTAATGGTTTATTATTCAACAGACAAAATATATTGTGCTAATCTGATTTGTAATATTAAACATTCGTCAGCCTGTGACTGACACTAGAGGTGAGGGACAAAAATTGATTCACAAATGCATCACAATTCTCTTTCAAATTATCCTACATCGATCCACAAACAGTTATTATTGAAATTTTAAATGCATTCTTAATATTTCTGGGTATTGGATAGCTTAGGGATGCACCGATATGAAAATACTGGCCGATACCGATAACCAATAATNTTCTTGGTGTGAATGGGCCTGTAATGGTTTATTATTCAACAGACAAAATATATTGTGCTAATCTGATTTGTAATATTAAACATTCGTCAGCCTGTGACTGACACTAGAGGTGAGGGACAAAAATTGATTCACAAATGCATCACAATTCTCTTTCAAATTATCCTACATCGATCCACAAACAGTTATAATTGAAATTTTAAATGCATTCTTAATATTTCTGGGTATTGGATAGCTTAGGGATGCACCGATATGAAAATACTGGCCGATACCGATAATTCTTTATATTTGAAAGCCGATAACCAATATATTGGCAGATAAATCTAAATCAAAAATGTTTTATATAATTTTTGAGAGCCTGATTACAAAAACAAAAGTTTCACCATTAAAAGCCATGTCCAAAGCACACATATAAATGTTTAAAATTATAATGATCTCATAATTTTATGCAGCTTATATGACAGACTTGTGCTGCACATGTTGCACTTAACAGTAGTTTCCTTTTTGAAGTGATTTCGATAATATATCAAGCAATTCAAAACCATCATGGTGGACAATGCACATCTGAAGGAAATAATCAATTATTTATCGGCTTTAATATATCAGCCAAAATTTTCAAAAGTTGATCATGCTCATAAACAATCCATATTAACGACCAAGTTTATGCGGCATTTCATTTACACCGAGCGAAAGCCGCAGAGCTGCCTCTGATTTTATTATAGCTGCTTATTCTATTCCTATTGGCCAGTCAGTGCAGGCATATTTTAGTATGGCTTTTACATCGAATCTTTACACAGAATTATCAGCTCACCACAAATCTGCATCCCTGCACTGTTGCTGAAAAACCAAGATGTATTGAGAATCAGAATGTAATCGAAATCATGTGGACGCCACATGGACCCCACTACCGCCACCTTTGCAATCCAAAGCAGCACCTTGTGTTTTGAACCTGCAAAGATACAGCAGCGCTGACAGACAAACACAGAGCAGAACGCCACTTGACAACAGAACAATCTGGAAAAACCTGCCTGGACCGGGCTTACCGGCTGTTCTCCGTCATCTCTGCGTATCTAGCGGCAGGGCTCACGGCATCGGCGGGGCGAGCGTCTCCCGGGCGCGCTCAGAAGGACGGAGACCGAGCATGTCTGCGTCCAGAAAGCAGGGAGAAAGCTCCAGCCTCCTCTTCACACACTGTATGATTCAGTCTCCTTGACAAACACTCGGAGTGCTGGAGTATGAGTCATCCACAAGCAGCCATTTCTGCCTTGAGCCGGCGGCCTACAGCACAGCTTTTTCTCTCTCGCAGTCTAACGTGCAGAGAATATAATCTCCAAGCAGCGTAAGCTCCAACTCGCCTACACCTCCAGCTAAAGCTACGACCAACAACACCCACACATGCACAGGGTGTGGGCTCAACCGAACATGAACCAGTGCAGTTAGTTACTGTGCCCCTCTACATCAAACAACACACCTACACGCACGCAACGCACACGAGAGCTGACTTGGAGCCTATACGCTGTGTAAACACCTACATCTTAACCATCAATCATTGGTGTGAACAGGGGAGCTGGTCCTGGTCGTTTGAGTGGTTAAGAAAAGAGAGTATGATAGCCGTCAATAGAGAAAGATGCTTTCTGAAGGCAGATGGTGTAGTTTTGGCATCTACTAGAAGAGGCTAAACCTTGACCCACTGGTTTCTCTATTGGAGGCCATTCAAAAGTAGCCATGTTTTATGACTAAAAGTGTTTTTGAAAGCAACTTATGCACCAAAAATATGTAATTTACTACCAGGGGCTCCTGCACCATCTGAGCACCTACTATTTAGATGAATGGGATAGTTCACCTAAAAATGAAATTTCTGTCATCATTTACTCACCAGTGGACGTCAACGGAGGGTAGGTAATTATAATTTTCATCTTTCCAGGGCTGTATTTATTTGATAAAATACAATAAAAAACTGTAATATTATGAAATATTATTACAATTTAAAATAACGGTTTACTATTTGAATATATATTAAAATGTAATTTATTCCTGTAATCAAAGCTGAATTTTCAGTATCAGTCTTCAGTGTCACATGATCCTTCAGAAATCATTATAATACGCTGATTTGCTGCTCAAGAAACATTATTATTATCATAGTTGAAATCAGTTGTGCTAATGAATACTTCTATGGAAACCATACATATATATTACTGTATTTTTCACTGATATGTGAATACAAATAACTTAATGAAAAGATGATAGATCTATGTGGAATCTCACATATGAAATGAAACAACTTGGTTCCAGTGAAAGAATGCTGCACACCAACCAGTTTTGCCAGGAACTGTTGTTATTTTATCAACATTTATCATACGTTTTAAATGCTTAAACAACCAGGGTTGCCAGGTTTTCACAATAAAAGCCGCCCAATTGCTCCTCAAAACTAGCCCAAAACTAGCCCAATCGCATTTCCGGAGGGACCCACGGTAAAAATCGCGTTCCGGGGGATAAAAACCGTGTTTTGGGCGGGGCTCCCCTGGTAAAATTCACATTCCAGGGGCTAAATATCACGTTTTTTGGGGACGATTCAACCCGCGGACATGAAAAACAACCCGCGGCAATAGTATAAAGGTAGCCCAATTGGCAACACTGTGAACAACATACTTGAAATTGCTGATAAAATTTCATGTTTCTGATATATGCAGTCAGCGTCATCAAACAATCCAGTCAGTGTAATTTTACTTAAAATATGCCTGGCAGTAATGATCAGTAGTCTTCTTTTCACGACTGTTATTCCATTGGGTGACTTTATTTGAATGGTACCAAAAAAAACACCCAAACATTTTGGTTGGTATTAAACATTGATCAACGCACACGTCAGTTGTGGTAAACAGAAGCTCAAGCATGTTTGCTTGAAGTGCGAGAGCCAATGAGGTTTATCCTTGTGTGTTACGCGGCACATTTGAGCTTCCGCAATGAGGTTTGTTCAAGCAGGTTCGGTTGAGCTTTTGTTTATGTTCGCTAATTTATGTTTATATGTGAATAAAAGCCTAAATTTAATCTGTTCATCATATTAAGCAATCAAGTCTCTTCAGATAATTTGGACTAAGCTACTCTATTTATATGGATTAGCTTTATGATCTCTTTATAACCTTTTTGAAGCGTCAAAGTGGTAGTTGCGTATCTGTCTATGGATGGACAGAAAGCTCTCAGATTTAATTAAAAATATCTTCACTTGTGTTCTGAAGATGAATGAAAGTCTTACGGGTTTGGAACGACATGAGGGTGAGTAATGTGATGAAACAATTTTCATTTTTGGGTGAACTAACCCTTTGAGAATCATAGACTTTGTCATTGCATCCTGATGCATCAACAGTGAAGAACCGCCTACTCCATCATAGTTCAACTACGAAGCAATTTGGTGCCTGCAATTTAGTTTTTCCTTTGCATCTTTGCTGATGTAAAGAGGAAAAAACACTTGCAGGCACCAAATTGCATCATAATTCTGTACAAGAGCAGAATGTGGACGGGAATACAGGACATCCTCGCTATTCAGTCCAGTGGTGCAGCGGACATTCAGTAGACATGTGGACACATGACATTTATCACATGAGTGTTGCAACACTCAGTTCAGTCAGTAGAGCTCTCATCCTCTCTCTCTCTCTCGGGCAAACACGTGAATTCTGGGGGATGGGATACAATAACGTAGCCACTTTATCAGCTACAGTGTGCTCTGCTTATGAATATCATAATTCCAGCTCAATTTGCCCAACTTAATATTAAAAAAAATGGTAAAATAAAAAGAATCAAAAGGGTTTACCTGAAAATCATTTTGGTTATTCAAGCAATAAGCCATTCCAAGCCATGCATTAAAGAGATTTTACCAGGTGTGAGGGGTGTACATATGTCCTACCTTATGTGTCTTATTGCTTTTTGATGATAAAAGACACCAACATTAAATACATGGTTTCATTTTTTAAAGGCACCCTGAAATCAAATTTGACCCCAGTTACTTGATTAATACATGTTCCTGGTTTTATTTTGCCACAGCAAAACTTTTCACATCTCTGACAGCATATGACACTAAAGAAAAAAAGATGCGTCTGATTTCACATTACTGACTCCCAGCAGAATTAGTTTGAATATGTGCAAACAAGAATGAGATTTAAAAACCGAGGGCAAGCTTTTCAGTTATTAATGACTCAAAGGGGCTATATGATGCTTTTTAATGTTTTTCTTTTCATTTACTGTTTAATGTATCTGTTTGTGCATGTATAATAATCATAGTCTCCCACAAAATGGATTTATACTATCTAACAAACTAACAAAGAACAGCTCCTGACCTACCAACGCTTTGATCAAAGTCCAGATATTACTTCCGCGAACATCCACGTCACAATGTGAAATATGAGCATAATGCCCACCCAAAGGCATACAAGGTTTGAAGGCGAGGTTTGAGTGAATTGTAGTGTTGTCGCCATGTTGTGGAGATGCTGTGTTTATGTTTTTTAAACTTTATTTTATGTTGTCACTTCAGGACATACATAAAGAAGACAAATTACACAGTTATAACATCATATCTGAAAGGTCAGAGAGTTACAAAATAAAAAATACCACTGTGAAATGTTCTGCTCAAGTCATGCTTGGTTCTGATCAATCTGCATTTTCATAATCTGACTTGGGCTCGAATTGATATGGTAAAACCAACAACATTATTAACCATTTGAAACACGCTTGAGGTATTTGGCCAATCACAATGCACTGGACCAGCTGGCCAATCAGAGAACTCCGGGATTTCAATCAGAAAATTTCATACAGATTGGGAATAGAGGGGCTGCAATAATGTGCCGTATCAAAGCATGTTAACCTATTCTAGTACACCCAATAAACAAAATAATGACCTTTTAAATTAACATCATATAGCTAAAATAAACTAAAACGTTTTTAATGTTGTTTATATGTCTATGTGGTGTTTTTAATATGCTTTAAGACAAACCATGTGCAAATTCATAAGTCAACACCATTGCGGAGTATTTTCTCCATAAAACTGCAGTGATCTAAAGACTATTTCAAAAACATGGTTTGAAATCACTGGTGTTTGTGATGTCACAAACTACCTTATAACCAATCACGTCAAAGTGCCGGCAGGCTTTAGCATATCATTAACTGTGACCGCTCTGAAGCAGGGCACCCTCAAGAGAAGACTGGTTATTATGGTAAATTTTTCTGTTGATATGAAAAATTGGGTAGATTTAGCAATATAGCGGGTGTATGATGTATATTATGATGTTATGATGAACTATATGCCTTTCTCCACCGATGTTCTAAATTGTTCAAAGAAGCGTTTCTAAGGATACAGATTTTTTAGAAGGCAGACTGAGATGGCGAACGGGATCATGGTTTATGTAACATTAGCAACACATTATTAGCTGTTTGATAACGTAGTCAAGCAAAAGGCTAATCATACTAAATAAGTTATGTGTCAGACGTTGTAAAGAGCGATATCTTTGTGCAGTGTTTACCTCAGTAAGTTGACCGAGTGGATCTCTGAGCTTGTGCGAGTGGAGGCGGGGCTAATTAGCATATTCATGCTTCCGTGTATACTGAATGAAGCAAGGGTGTAGAGTTACATTCAAGCTATTTTAAGGCATGAAAAAAAAATTCCACCGGGAAAAAAAATACATTTAAATATGTCTTTTTGGTGATCAAAGATGAGTTTTAAGCGATAAAATTATTGACTACAGGGGGACTTTAAGTCTGTTCCTTACACAAAGAGCTAAGAATAATTTCACTTAACTGCCCCCCACCCCCACTGAATGAGAAATCTGGCACAGGGCACACACATAAAAAGAAACAAAAAAATCCCTGAGCAAGTAATGAAAAACCAATATATAAATGTGGGGCAGAGTGGTTTCCGCCCCTTTTGGCAGGTGGGTTAAACAGTTGCACCAAACCTGATAAGGGCAGAGTGTTACTTCCTTAGATAAGGTCTGTGTAACCCTGCCTGGCCCTACTCACAGCCAACTACAAAAGACAGAGAAGGGGAAACACAAGACTCTCTTTTTTAAAGCAAGTCTATGTTGTATACATCAGGCATTACAATGAATGAACTTTAATGTTGAAAAGGCATTACAGTATTTTAAATGACAAATTCTGTGCTGCTCGTTGCACAGAAACTACATGCTTAAGTATATTATTACTAATGTAATTATCTAATAAGCTCAAAATGCTTATCCCACCATTACACTCATGACTGGTCCATTGTCAACTGATATTGATCCATGTGTCAAAAGCAGAACTACTATGAACTTGACATGGTGTCTAAAAAACAAAGCTCATGGAGTGAGATGCTGAAAAAAAGACAGCCATTTGACACATTTATACTATACCGTTCAATGTATCAAAAGTAACAGTAAAGACATTACCAATAAATGTTTTTTTTTTTTCAAGTTTAAAGAATCCCGAAAAAAAATGCATGATGGCTTCCACAAACATATTAACTGTTTTCTACATTGATAATAATAAGAAATGTTTCTTGAGCAGCAAATCATCATATTTGCTTAACGATCATAATAATATGATAATGTGACACTTAAGACTGGAGTAACGATGCTGAAAATTCAGCTTTGATCACAGGAAAAAATTACATGATTGAAATTAAAACATTCAAATAGAAAACAGCTATTTTAAACAATGTTTCACAATATTACTGTTTGTACTTTTTTGATCAAATAAAAGCAGCCTTGGTGAGAATAAGACATTTCTTTCAAAAACAAAGTCTTACAGTGAGAGCCCAAACTTTTCAATAGTGTCACAGACGGTCTGCGCCGATAGCCTCGTGGGCAGCATGCCGACATACAGCGCCGTTGCACTTCGGGCAACGAGTTCAAGTCCTGGCTCATGAGCCTTTCCCGATCCCATCCCCCCTCTCTCTCCCACCTCACTTCCTGTCAACTCTCACTGTAAACCCTAACGCTCAAAATAATTAATTGGTTTGAGTAGGACAAACTTAAATTAAAAAAATTAGTTCAGTCAAATTAACTTTTATGAGTTTTAGCACTTTCTTTTTCTTTCAAGTTCACAGAACTGATATTTTTCAAGTAAACTGAACTGTTTCATTGTTTTGAGTTTTATGAACTTATTTATTTTAATTTAGAAGATCTTAAGTTTAACTGAAACTGGGCTGGGATTTCTATTTCCCAGCATGCTTTGCCCATGACATTCGAAAGGGAGAGTAAATGCTAAAATGAAGTGTTATATAATGTTTTTTTGTTTTGTTTTTTTGTGCAAGATTAATGTTAAGAGGGAGATTTAGTAGTGATTAATGTTTTGTTATGCTAATTTAAAAGAGTTTCTGTTAATGTGGGTTTTCGGAGAGTTTCCATCATGGTGATGTGAAGTGGTGCATGTGGCTTGGTTTGAGAGCAAATATGTTAAATGCTTTATATTGGTGCACACATTCAGCAAATTAGCAAGTTAGCATTTCCGAATTAGCTTGTTTACACTAATAAATAAAAATGTTCACATTGAGGTTAGCCTACATGAAAATTTTACGCTAAATGTATGAATTAGAGTACTCAAACATTTCAAGTTAAGAACAATTAAAATGTATGAGAACAAAATAATTTTTCTGCTTAATTTTTTTGAGTTTTGCCAACTTATTCGGGCTTACAGTGTATTCTATCACAATAAAGGCAAAAATCGCCAAAAATAAATCTTAAAAAAGTACTTTGAACAAAAGTTTTGATTAGCAATGTCAAGGGGTATAACTGTCTAGTATGTGGTATAAACCAAGTAAAATAGCATAATCTTACCACTTTTATGTAGTGAGTACACATCTATAATGAGTGTACACATTTTAATTGTTTTGAAAATGTTTTATATCATAATTTTCAAGTAAAAACTACAGAACCTAATGGTCATACCATTTGACAACCTGAAATAACCTTAATAACAAAGACTGATATTTTAAAAAGAATTAAAATATTGCTGTAGAGAGTATGTCAAGGTCTTTTGTGTGAAACATTTTTTTGTGTGTATTTTTGAAGAAACTGTTAGATGCAGACAAAAAAAACTTGACACCTAAAACATATGGTTACAAGCAGAATAAAGTGCTATTCAGCCATAGATCTGTGTCATATCAACTACATCCTCAACCTGAGAAGGGGGAAAACCAACCCTTAAGGCCAGAAAGGACACAAAGAGTGCTAAATAATGGTGGCAAGTAATACCAAAGCTATTGTTCATGTCCAGGTGTCCCATTGCATTTGATATTCAATTCAGTCCGAATCCTGATTTAGAGTTAACAAGTTGGGCTAAGACTGGGCTCTGACATTTGGCCGCTTCTATCTGCTGGCTTGGGAACGTGTTGGCAAAAGTCTCCTCGTTATTCGTCGGCTTACTATTGAATGGCCGGTCAGTGGGCTGTGGAAGCACACTGAATTAAAGAACTTTTGCAGTTGACTGGACTTCCAGTGGACACATGCGCATTTCCATATGAGAGCACTGAAATTCACAAGACCTCATTTGGCCCCTCAATGCTTTTCGGGTTGGAGGGGATGGGCTGATTGAATGAAAAAGAACAACAGGTTCAATAAAGCGCAGATAATGGCTTCCTGTCTGGGCCGTGACAGAAGAGCTATCTGTGTTTCCTTCTCAGCAGGACCGCAGAGGGGTGAGAAGTTGACAACGCTTTCATTCTCCAGAGGACTGGGAGCTATGTTTGGACAGGCTGCTTTACAACAGCAGAGTGGCCTTCACAAATAAACCATCACATTTTACTACTTGGCTTGACCAAGAAAACATTTAAGGAAACAATCAAATAAAAAATTAACAGCCTGGAAGATTGGGCAGGAGCATTTGGCCCTTGTGTCTTTTCCACAGGATGTAAAACACATTCATAAGAAGCGCAGGACGTCTGATAATGGGAACTAAGAAAAGCACTTCTTGAACTCTGAAATGGAAATTCTTTAGTTCACCATATTTCCATGATAGTTTGATCATTTTATTTAAATGCACATAGGGCTGTGATATTTTATAACATGTTAAATACTATGGTATTACAATAATGCTTTAAAGGGATAGTTCACCCAAAAAAGAAAAAAATATGCCTCAAGGTATTCTTTCAGATGAACACAATCTGAGATATATTTAAAAATATCCTTGCTCTTCCAAGCTTTATAATGGTAGTGAACGGGGGCCACATTTTGATGCCAAAAAAAAATTCATCCATCCATTGTAAAAAAGTAATCCATACGGCTCCAGGGGGTTAATAAAGGCCTTCTGAAGCGAAGCAATGGGTTTTTGTTATAAAAAGATCCATAGTTGAAATTTATTAACTAAAATAACTAGCTTCCGACAGACGGACGTACTCACTGATTTGCGGCAGAAGAGTAAACTCTGACCCGACACATGACATAATGATGAACATGGAAGCGTTTTTTTTTTTTAAAGAGAAATGTCAGAGGATTTCGATTTAAGAAGAGGAGCTTTAATTTGTTGCCCATCCCTATTTGTTTGGACTGTAAAAGGCGTCTTAAGCTTACGAGACTCCTCCTGCGTCATACATCGCATCACGGGTTACTCATTTGAGTAAATCATTGGATAACTTTCATTTTTGTGTGAACTATCCCTTTAAGTATGTAAAATCTATTTAAATTATATTGAAATATATTTAAAAACTGATAATGATATAATCTACATACATTTTTCACATTCTTGTGTTTGGCTAGTCTTGCAAATGTCATTGGACAAACACACCCCAAACCTGCTATCTGCGTCGACCTAAATTGAGTCTTTTCCTAAGTTTTAAAGTATTAAAATAAGTTATAGCACTTCATTTGTGATATTTTTAGATTTCGGTAATTCCGATATATTGTGCAGCCCTAATATTTACTAAGGGAACCATTATCTATGTTACTGTTCTGTTGCACAATCAAATATTTAGAGTCTTAAGGAGAAAAAAACTCACTTTAACTTACGCAGATATGTGAAGCACATCCTTGCCAGCTTCAATATTCATTTATTGGTTACATAACCAGAGCATGACTCTTACTAAGGAAGGACCAAAACTAAAGTATAGTGCATTTCATGGACCTTGACTTGTGTTAACTTGTCTCTTTTCTTATTATCTTGTAATATAATTAATGTAGTGCAAGATGTGAAAAATTTGATTTTGATCTTAAAAATCAGGTTTCAAACATAATAACGATCAACAGGAATGTATAAGGACTTTTGTTGCATTCAAACAAAACACCTTTTTGCCTATTTATTTACTCACAGAATTTGAATCAAAAGCTCACCCCTAATACATAAGCATCCCATTAACGGTAAATTAATATAAACACACTTCAGGTCACAGTAGCATAACAGTCAATCCTCGGTTTATTACACTTCAAAAAAACACAACCCGATCAGAATATAAGCAGATTTAAGCTAAGCTCTCTTTCCAGACAAAAGCCAGGGAAAGCAATACAGTCCAACATCCTCTTAAAGGGAATTAAATGGCTAACATTACCAATATTAAATCAAATTAATAGAAAGAGAGACATAAGGCTCTAAAACTGCTGAGCTTGCCTGTGTTACATTGAGGACTCATCATTTTAAGACATTAAGGTTAATTATTGCTGCAGATCAAGCGAGCATGTCAAAAATATCAGACAGGCTACTGGAAAAAGAAGTTAGCAGCTAACTCATAGTGATTTTTATTTTCTAACAATATTGTAATGTAATAAAAAGAACATGCATTGAAGCTTAACCATAAGTATAATCATATACACTGACATATACAAAGTAATGCTTTTATTTCAGGCACACACAGTCTGTACCGAGGCTGTTCGTATGAGTCAGAGTGAAAATGAGGACCTGAAATCGATTTTTCCTGCACAGGGCAGGGGATTGGGAATGGTTGGGGACCGGGTGACCTTTTCTGAAAGTCATTTTGCACTGTTGTCTTCTATACTATTTACAGGCAGAGTCAAATGTTAGTTTGGGAACATTATTACTGAGATCAATACGATTGATATGACTGTGTTTGTGTGTGTGAGTGCTGTATCACATTCATCCTATTGGGTAACAAGCTCCTAAACCTGCTAGTCCCTAAATAACATGGTAGACGAGTATATAATGTGCAACCTTACAAACATTTTACCATGGTAACTATAAGTTACTGCAATCACTGTGACTACTTAATCAAATTTTAAAAAGAATTGGGTAATTGGGTCCAGTAAATGATGCATAATCACCCCTATTCCTAACCTTATAGTAATGTTGTCAATTAATATTACTAAAATATACTTAAATATATAATTACACTGTAACAAGGACCCTTAAAATAAAGTGTAACCAATAATTTTTTGGTATAATGAAACATATTGTGTGCATAGTGTATTGCAAAAAAACTTTTGCTGCTATTGGGGTGGGATAGGGACGGGTTTTGTGGTCTGGTTTATGGGTGGGTTAGGGTTAGGTTATGGGGTAGAGCGGTAGGATCAACAGTGTTATTATAGATGCAATTACTGGCAGATATTTTTTTTTAATTTAGGTACAACGTAAAAACATGTATGTACACAATAAGTGCATAGTAACAAATTATTGGTTTAAATGTTAGGTAACACTTTGGTACAGGGAACAGATATTCACTATTAACTATGAATTTTGCCTCAATAAACTCTTAATTTACGGCTTAGTAGGGCTGGGTAAAAAATATTGATTTCTCGATTTTAATCGATTCTCATTTTTACGAACCGATATCCATTCTTAAATCCCAAGAATCAATTAGTCTAGTCTGTTTTTAGTTGATGAACAAACAGAATATGTAGCGCCTCCCATCCAATAAATCGCAATAATCTTTGTGCTTTGCTACTTTTGATATGAAGTAAAGTCTCAGATTTCAAATGACGTCCATCTTATTAAGAAATTCAAAAAATAAATACTGTTTGGCGCTGTTTAATGTGACGTGACAGACGCTTTAGTGCCTTAGTTAAAGAGAAGCGGCAGCGCAGCATGTGAACTAATCCTCTCCGCATTAATACCAGTTACAGCACGAAAGATACAGTACAACTTACCGAAATCCGTATCATGTCTCGTGTAATAGCTGAATCAGTGTTTCAACCTCGGAAAGACGTCAATAAAACAGCTTGTAAACAATGTCAGGTAATGTCATATTCACCTCAGAATAACATGTTCAGTGACCATAAACTCATTAGTCAGCTAGAAAAGTGCTCTAGAAAGCAACTTTCTGATAAAAATAGCTATGCAACGTTACATATTCATTATAATGTTCTATTTAATGCAGGTTTGAATAAATCAGTTATGACAGCCGCGATTTAAATGTTTATATTTTAAAAAAAAAACGATTTGGAGTAGAAATATGATTATGTAATTCTAAACTTTATTTAAAATAAAAACAACATTGAGTGTTTGTTTATAAATAAGTTAATTTAACCTTCAATATTACTATAGTAGTACCAACTGACTTAAGCCGGGGACACACCTAACGATTATCTGAAACATTCTAAGACTGAACTGAACACACATACCGATTGTTTCCTTCGACTGGAGCCGATTTATATACTTACACATGGAATTTGAACACCGACTGTAATCGCAGACTGAACGCGACTGGACGCGTTTGAGCGCGATCAGTCATAAGTATCAATTTACATTCATAATCGGCCTTACAATCGTTAAGTGTTTGCGCGGCTTTACATGTGTAGTTTACAGCATTAGTTGAGATTTTTTTCCCCCTAGAAAATTTGTCATGTACTGTAACTGAAATACTACATCCAAAATAATCGATATCGAATCGAATCGTAATTGAATCGAAAGCATGTGAATAGCAATCGAATCGAATCGTGAAAATTGTGTCAATACCCAGCCCTACTGCTTATTAATAGTTAGTAAGGTAGTTGTTGTAGCGTTTAAGTTTAGGTAGGATTTAGAGATGTAGAATAAGGTCAAGCAGAATAAAGCATTAAAGGATTAGTTACATTTTAAATACACTTTTCCTGATAAATTTACTCACCACCATGTCATCCAAGATGTCTTTCTTCCGTCAGTCGAAAAGAAATGAAGGTTTTTGAGGAAAACATTCCAGGATTTTTCTCCATATAGTGCATTTCAATGGCTACCAACAGATTGAAGGTCCAAACTGCAGTTTCAGTGCAGCTTCAAGGGCTTTAAACGATACCAGATGAGTAATAAGGGTCTTATCTAGCGAATCGATCGGTCATTTTTGAAAAAAATACAACCGTTTATGCTTTATAAACAAAATATCGCCTTGAACGTACTTTCCGCTTCCGCATTCTTCATAACGCTTACGCTGAATGTCCTACGCCTTCCCTATTCTACTTACGGAACGAACGCGGCGCCAGTTTTGTTTTTTTCCGTAAGTAGAATAGGGAAGGTGTAGAACATTCAGCGTAAGCGTTATGAAGAATGCGGAAGCGGAAAGTACGTTCAAGGCGATATTTTGTTTATAAAGCATAAACGGTTGTATTTTTTTCAAAAATGACCGATCGATTCGCTAGATAAGACCCTTATTACTCATCTGGTATCGTTTAAAGCCCTTGAAGCTGCACTGAAACTGCAGTTTGGACCTTCAATCTGTTGGTAGCNATTTCTTTTCGACTGATGAAAGAAAGACATGAACATCTTGGATGACATGGGGGTGAGTAAATTTATCAGGAAAAGTGTATTTAAAAGTGGACTAATCCTTTAATATGTGCTTTATAAGTACTAATAAACAGCCAATTTGCAAGCTAATAAGCAACTAGTTAAAAGTGAGAACTGTTCCCCATAAAGTGTTACCAAATGTTAGTACATAGTACTTAAAGACACTTCATATAAAGTGATTCCCATTGTAGTAACATTAACTATGATTACCACTGTAACTTTGGTAAGGATATAACTTGTACAACCTGACCTTAACTCATAATGTAAGCGAATTTAGTTTTAAACAGTTCAAACCATTGATGAACGTTAATAAACTCGTTATAAACATTTATTTTCACCATTTTTTAACTATGGTATTTTGGAGGAAACCATAATAACCTTTCATAAATGTGTAATAATAACTTAATGGACAGTACTTAAGGAGTAAGTAAGTTTGGTTTTCCTTTATAACTCAACTTTAGTTTCACCTAGGTGTTTATTTATTACGTACACTATTTGCAAGCACGTGTACAGTCGTTTTAAACGTGTATATGGTGGACGCACGCTTATCGCTGAGGCGATCGCTGCAGTCATGAATGGAGCGGGCTGAAGGTTACAGCTTTTATGAATGAGCGCAAACAACAACTCCTCTGCCCTTCGCCCTTCCGTTTGACAAGCGCTGGCAGACTGACTCCAATTCATCCGTGAGGCCACTATTGTTAACGTGTGACAGCAATTCAGTCACGGAAGGGCAGGATATTAGCTGAAGACATGACAAATAATACGTGGCCTATTAGAGCCAATCGTCTAGTCGCTGAAAAACAAATAAAGCGAAAATATGTCGGCCAACCATAACTAAAAAGCTCTCTATTATTCAGGTAAACGAGGTAAATGAACATCCTTGAGTTAAAATAGTTTTGTCCAACTGAGCAGCAAACACGTCTCGCATATATAACGCAATGTCACGAAGCCAACAAAGTCAAATGGTGTTTTTATGAATGAAGCCCTGTATGCAAATGAGAACGATTCAAAGCGCCTGAGGGGGGAAAAAAACAAATGGCGGATATATCCGAGCACTGCAACAGACTTTCCAGAACATAAAACCATTTCGGTTTTTATGACTGGTCAATATTTAAGCAAGCTCAATTGCTCAAAAAACAAACAAACAAAATGGCTCTGCCGCGCTAAGCAACGCGTGGCGTGCAAACGCGTAGGAATGTTCAAGGAAGGGCCTTTAAAACATCAAATCCCTTTACAAAATATTTCCGATCCACCCCTACTCCATCTTCCCCCCCTCCCTCCCTCC